>JAJIBD010021495.1:0-21536 GCA_021461705.1 Cryptotis parvus
ACTTGATCACTTGAATCCTGTTATTATTCATTGATTTGCTCGAGCTTGTGCCAGTAACATTTCCATTGACTCCTATCATGCGCCAATGTTGCCCAATGGCATCTGTTGATTAGGAATATGAAGAGCCTCAAACCGCTTCCTTCAGTCTTGGACAAGGAAGTCTGACCAACTTGTAGGTGGGCAGCCAATTTGATATTTTGACATCCTGTGGGATCCAGTCTGTAATGGCTCTAGTACAGTGGTTACAATCATATTACATGTCCACCCATCTCATTTTCGATGCCTTGGCAAATGAGACAGCGCCCCTGATTCTGGAATAGCTACTTGAGGTCAGAACTCCGGATTCCTTCTCTCACTTGAGTTGAGGCGTGATATTTCAAGCATTGGTCTTTTTGATTCCTCTCTCTGGGAGACCCGAATAGCATTCTCATACTGTTTCATAAGACCCAGGTCTCTGAGGCATATTTAATGCAAGAGAACAGCGGAGTCAAAGAGATGGACCAGAGCAGGAAATTCCTTTTGGCCCTTGTGAAGCTATTTCTTCAATGCCTTTGAAGGCATTCCATGCTGCTCTTTCCTCCTGCAATGTTTTCTCCAGTGAGTCTTCAACATGTTGACTTCGACCCAGGGTATACATAACTGCTGCATTCAGAGATGTTTGTTCCATTGAGAAAGTAAATGTGGGGCCAGGAACTAGCTCATTTTTCATAAAAATAGTTTTCTTTAGATTCAGCTGTAGACTCCATCTTAACACATTCTCGTCCAAGTCAGCCAGCATTTGTGCCGCTTGGCTAATGTTTGCGTTATTAAATGATGTCATCAGCTTAAGCGGAGGTGGTGTAGTTGCTAATCATCTATCTTCACTCCCATTCCTTCCCATTGTAATTGCTCTGATGATGTTCTCAAGGGTGGCGCGGAAGAGTTTTAAGTGAAATGCTATCACACTGTCAAACCCTTTGACATCAATGATCACGGCTTTGTAGAATGGTGAGATCCTGGTGGTGAACTGCAACACAAACTCATGAAGGATCTTGATGTATTGGGTCCCCACCCTGTTTATTATTAGGGTTTCGATGGACTGCTTCAGTCTCCACGAATCAAAGGCTTTATAATTCAATGAACTTGAGACAGAGCAACATCTTGTACTCCTTACAAACCTCAATGAGCTTGGTTACTGTGTGGATATGAATGATTGTGTTGAATCCTTTTCCGCTGAAGCCTGCTTGCTGGCATGGTTGTCCTTGATCTAGTGTTCTTATAATCCTGCTCCATGACTCATGTAAAACAGCTTGTAGATGACGGACAACAGGCAGATGGGGCGATAGGTTACCGATGTCGTATATGTCTCCCTTCAGCCAGTAGAACTGTCCTGGGCTGATTTTCCACTGGGAGGTACCTTGCATTCGGACAGGTAGTGTAAAGAGCCGAGCAAGTGTATTGATGAGTGACTGATGGAAGATTCTTCAGGGTGTTTGGGTCTGACTTTGTCTGGGCCTGGTGCTGTTCCTCTTTCTTTTACCGACAAGATGACATACCGAATTTCCAGCGGGAGAATCTTGGGAATGGCTATACATCCTGTAGAATTCGGTATGTGGGCAGGTGGATGTTGCTAGCAAATAGATTTGAGTAAAAGGTGGATAATCTTCTTCATTGCATTTTCCTCAAGATGTGATAGATCCATCAGGTTTCGGAGGGCAATCATCTGGTCTTAGAGTTGGCGGTAAGGACAGGCGAGCAATGTGAATGCTTCCCAGCCTTCTGCATCTTCCAGTATTTCTGTCTTTGAGGTCTTTTTATCTCCTTCTCTGTAATCAAGAAGTGCTTGGCCATTAGCATTGGGTCTCTGGAGGCTCGCGGCCTACATTGGTGCAAGTGAGTCTCGAGAGAGTTTCTGAAGACAAGCGTCTCGGTGTCTTTTCTCCCTCTAGGCATTCTTTCGCACAATCATGGAGGTGCTGAACTAGTCGGCCGTGGCCTTCATTGATGTTGTCAATTGTGTATCTTTCCCATGTTGCTGCAATGGTGCCAAAGAGTTCCCAGCTGGGCGTCGCCCGGAGTTCTCTTCTTAAACTTTGCAGCCTCTTTTCTCCCGATTGCAGGAAGTAGAATTTTGCACGGCGAGATGGTGGTCCCATCCTGAATTTTTGGGACGATAGCAACAATGGTCAGACAAACATCGATTGAAAATGATGTGGTCAATTTCATTGTGGAACTGTCCGCCAGGAGACCCCCATGTTCAACATTTCGCTTCAGCTTTTCTGTCCGTGGAGTTCCCATGAATGGCCCTGGTGGACATGATGAAACTCAGATAGTCTTCCAATCTTGTTCCTTCCATTCTAGGCCATGGGTCCCGATGTGGAGTTCTTCAGCTGATCTTCTTGGTCCTATCTTGGCATTAAAATCACCTAATTATGATCTTGCAGAAGGTGTGATCTTTTTTTATAGAACTCCTCCAGTTCCATGTGTAGAATTTCACCCCCATTTCCTTTATGTACTGGTGTACAGACAAATGAAGATAGAAATTGGCTGACAGTGCCACATCTCTTCATGTGTAATCATCCTATCCGGTGTTAGCATCTCAAATGAATCAATGTTGATGGCTAGCGTCAGGTTGACAAGGACACTGATGCCACCGATACTCTTCGGCCGTGATGTTCCAAGTGAAACACCTCTTCTCCCTTCTCACAATACAGCAGATGCATCGACGCTTCCTAGTCTCAGTTTTTGTTCAACAGATCTATAAAGTTTAGAAGTCATAATTGGGTTCCACCTAAAGATAAGTAAGATAAAGGTTGACCAAAGAACTGTGCATTAAGGTACCAGAGAGATAGTAAAATAGCTTAGATTTTTTACCACCATCATCTCGATACTCCTGATTCTGCAGTAGTGATCTCTGAGCAGAGATCCAGAAGGAAGTCCTGAGCACTTACCAGGTGGAGTCCCACAACCAAAAAAAAAAAGAAAAAAAGGCACACCATGAATAAATTTCCAAAATACAATCAGTGAAGCTGATAAGCATAAAAGGTCACATATTATATGAGTCTATTGATCAAATATGCATTAAGATATAGAGAAGATTCATGGCTGCTGGGAGGAAAGTACAAAGATCCATGTCTGTGGAAAAGTTGCTGAGGGATTGGAGAAAGGAACATGGGAAATTATTGCTTAATATATAAGAAGATGCAAATATTCTGGGATTCAGTAAATTATCATCTGTAGAATCTGCTCATGTACTGAATTCAGCCAAAATGTAGTTATTAGTTAAACGCCCGGCGTCATCTTATATGTCTTTCATCTCAGTGTCTTAGTTGTTCTTTAAATTTTGAGAGGGAACTTCATAATCAGTGCTCCAGGGACTACAGACAACTCTTGATATACTCCAGTAGCTATCTGGAAAGTGAAATTCCTTGAATCAGAGGTGATGGGGTCTACCACAAACTACAACAGCAAGGCTTCACGGGCATACAAAAGTGGCTACACAAGGAGGTAATCCAAGACCAAGGAATTGGCAGTATCAGAGACTGAATTAGAGAGGCCAAAATTTAAAAACAGTACTCTAGCCTATTAAGCTATCTCTCGACCTTTCCTAAAGCTTTGAATATATAAAGTAATGAGAAGTACACAACATGATTGATAATCAATGTCCTGATGTCGCATGAACCTACCAAACAGAAGTGATATAAAACATTCTGAAGGACTAGATGGCAGCAGTGAATACCTAAAATTCACAGGGGGAAAAGGGTTATTAGGAAACAATATTTCTCAGAACCCAATAGTCAGTTGTAGGCATAAATGAAAAGAGCAGTATTAGGTAAGTCACATGCTTTGCATTCAGCCAACCCCAGTCTCAATCCCTGGTACTATGTGGATCCAGTTCCATCCCCTGGTAATATATGGATCCATGAGCATTATTCTGCAGCCCTAGTGATTCTTAAGCAGTATCATGTGATAAACCTGATGGTGCGTTGAGAGCATTTGACCTGGTTTTGTACCCAAAACCTCAAACTACCTGGGCAACATTGATCCTCAGGCTCTTTTCTCAATACACAGCCTGCCCAGTTCACTAAACTCAATGGGGAGTTTCCTATGGCCCCCCGAGAATAACAATTTTGAATATACTCTAACCACTGACCCACCAAACACACTGACCATCACACACACACACACACACACAAACACACATGCACGCATTACACACACATACCAATCGACCGGGTAACAAAGTTCTTTAAAACTGAGAACACCCACATGTATTCTTAGATGTCAAACCTAAAAATAAACCCAACAAGTTCCTAGAACACTTACCTGCTATATGGCTATGCGTTGAATTCTTTGTTGATCCCGCCATGCATCAAGGTGATTCTGCAAACATGCCGCTGGATTTCCAGCAGTTCTGCCATCTGGGATTCATGTTGCCCCCAAGTGATGCCTTCTGGCCTCTACCCATAGACAGGTATGTGGAAGAATATTATCAAAGGCCTACACCTCCTATAACTCCTACTTCATCTGAGGAGCAACTGGGCAATAAAGTATTAGTGCTTAAGCACATGAGTAAGCACCACAGTGACCCCATCAAGACTGGGCTGCCAACTAGAATAAGGAGATTGAGGACATAAAGAATGGAAGCTTCCCTCACAATATAAGGCAAAATTCGAACTAAAAATCGTAAGTAAACCTCCAGAGTCTGGAGCCACCACAACCCCTGCAAGGGAGAGTATGAGCATGTGAATCGCTATGCAGTTCAATGCAGAGAGATTACAGTCTGTGTTTACAGCATCATAAAATCCATATCAGCTATAATGAGAGTAAGGGAAAGGAAAGTAACAAAGTGAATAAAAAAATGATTTAAAAAATTTTGAACTCAAACTTCTCTTTCCAAATACAAAATTATATAGAGGGTAGCCTACTTGGCATGAAAAATAGACTAAAGTAAGGTTAGGAAACTAGAACCTGAAAATCCCAGTTAGCTGCATTACCTACTTCCCAGGCATTTAAATTTGAAGCACAGTATGAAATATAAATGTTAATTTTGGTATTGGAGAACTTTAAAACCAAGCATAATCCTACTCCATGAATTAAAATCTAGATAATGATTTCAAAATTTTGAATCACTTGTATTGCACAGAACTCAAAGTAATCTGTGTTATTATTATTTCAAATTTAACTTTATTATCAAAAAATATCCATCTCTAAATGAAAACAAACAATTTATTCTTTCATAATTCCATTTTAGGAATTCACAGCCAAATGGGACACATGTCATAAGAAATGGTAGCATAGACAAAGAGATCAAGTCTGTAAATATAAAATTTATCTGATTTTTTAAAAAATTGAAAGAAAGTATTTTTCAATCAGGTACAAAAATAAAAACATGAGCATATTTTCCACCTTCAAAATATCCCTATATTATATATTTGTGGCTAAATATATTTTTGCTCTGACGCAGAGTTGGAAAAAGCTTCAATTTAGCAATTTGGATTTAAAGTGTAATTTGTGCATAATATGGACCATTTGCTTGGTGTTATTTTTATCATGATTTTAGAGCCAAAAATACTGTGCAATATAAAAATCAGCAATTGAGTATGCAGTGACCTTATGAACTGGATTTTCAATGGTGTTTTGTTTAAAATATTATCCAGCCTACTTAGAATGCATAATTTAAAAATGCCATGGCTTAAAAAGCAAAGATGCCCTGCTACTGAGTCTAATTTCCATTACAAATCAAGAGGACAATAAGCCGTATATATCACTCAGAGCTTATGTGAGAAGAACTTAACTCCTCTGACCAGCTCACTCTCCTATTCTTTGCAGAAGCTTGAACTAACGCCATTCCAAGAAATGCTGGACTTCATCGTTTTAAGATTTCACAACTATGCTGAATTCCATTTTTATCAAAAGAAAATCATAGTGGTTATATACATTA
Source organism: Cryptotis parvus (assembly GCA_021461705.1). Taxonomy (NCBI): domain Eukaryota; kingdom Metazoa; phylum Chordata; class Mammalia; order Eulipotyphla; family Soricidae; genus Cryptotis; species Cryptotis parvus. The sequence goes on from JAJIBD010021495.1 coordinate 5,924, forward strand.
ATTCATATCTTGTTCAAGTTTGGAATTAGGGGTATGATTCTGACATGGTCTCTCTTTCTCACTCTCTGTCTCCAACTGGCTCTCTCTTTGTTCTCCTCTCTCTGTCATACACAAACACAAACAGTACAATAATAAAGTGATTCCCAGATTAAAATCCCTCACCTTATGGTTCTGAAGAATATTTGGAGGGCAATGTCTAACTGTATACTCTTGTTACACTTCGCTGTGTACACCAGTTATTCATGAGCACAGGGCTAACCTGAAAGATATCAATGTACAGCAAAAATAACAAGTGATACAAGATAAGACAGTTGTTCCCTTTATAAATTCACATTGGAAGTTCATCAGGAGGAGAGCTGAGATCACCTTTCCCTTAAATGTATAAGATTTGTTTTGGTGTGTGTGTGTGTGTGTGTTGTGTGTGAAGAGAGAGTGAGAGTGACAGACAATGGTAAACACATAAAGAATGGAAAAGACACACAGACAGACACATACAAAGACAGAAAAATAAATAAGCAGATTTTTGGCTTACATTAATTTTTTTGTTTGATGAAACGAGATTTTTCCTTGGCTTCTCCATCTGCTTATCCACCTATTCACCTATCCATCTATCATGTACCAGTACCTGTCCTAAGTACTTTCCAAACTAATCAGCTCTGCTGCATCAGAACCTAAAACAGTCCATGGAACAGAATTTGTATTATAATTAAGTGATAGAAAGAGTACATAAAGATACAAATTTTATATAGATCTATAATACAAGATAATTGTTGAGTAAAATCCAGGACTTTTTGAAGGTTTAAATGTCATTAATCATGAAAAGCACATGAAGGAAGAGAATATTAACAAAATGGGATGTGGGTAGTAAAAATGAAGGTTATTTGGGGTTTATATTTTGTTGTTGTTTCTGGTCTACACCCATCAATGCTCATTGGAGTTGCTCTTGTTTTATTTACTAGGAATTACTCTAGTAGTAGCTCAGGGACCATATAGGGTGACAGGGATCTAACCCAGCTTGGTTGCTTGCAAACCAAATACTGCACCAACTGTAATATTGCCCAGATCCCTAAACAAAAATGTGGTTTAATGAATAGGATTAAATGTAGGAGGAGGGGGCAGATTCAAAGGAGATGATGAAGATAAGTGCAACAATGGAAAAGCAGCAGGTAAAGGCATGGGAATAAAATATAATAGATTAAGATCAGAAATAACACGGTGCCCCAATAAAATATTGTGAGGCTAAGTACCATGATAAATGAGGAAAAGTAACCAGGATTCAAACATCTACAGGTCTTAGATCCTAAAACAGTGTACCAGAGCCCTAGTAGCCTATGTGATGACAATAACTATTTTGCAAAAATAAACCACCTCAAATATATTTTATTCATTAAGTAACCTCACATTCTATGTTCTGAGAGAGTGCTATGTTTAACAGTTCAAGAATTACGATGAGAATCAGGTTATGTTAACACAGGATTTGAAAAAATGTAGCTTCAATTCTGAGCCTGCTAAATCACTTTATCAGAACAATTTCTGTGGAGCTTATATATTGATTTTACTACAGAAATTGTGTTACCCTGGATTATCTACTCAATAGTTGTTTTTTTGAATGTAGATGAAACTACTGTTATTAGCACATTGATTAAACAACTTTCGTTAAAATATATTCGCTTCTTCTCCCTTACTTTGTGAGTCTTTTGTGGAATATAAAAAAAATTGCATGATAATAATATCCAAGGTCAGGCAAAACATGGATCGGGACTTGTCAGTGGTTGAAAACTCCACTACAAGTGTGTGGAAGCCAGAGGCTTGGCAAGACAGAGAAGGAACCAGAGTGCTAACAATTGTTGCAAATGGTAAATGCAGCCTAGAACTGAGCATTGAAGTAGGTTGGGCCAGGGCTTACGGTAACCCCTAAATGTATGTATTGCAAGCCACAATGTGTAAGAGAAGGGAAAGAGAAAGAAAGAAAAAAGGTGAGAGAGAGAGAAACAGAAAGTGAGAGAGAGAAATAAGAAGCAAAGTATCTGTCATAGAGGAGGGTTAAGGGAAGGAGAGGAAACCAAGACATCTGTGGTAGAAACATGCATGGGTGAAGAGATGTGGGGTCCTGAGAACAGTATTATTGAAACCTTAATCAGAGCAGTTCTGTAATTGGGTATCTCACTGTCACATAATAAAAAATAAATACAATTTGGTCCTATAAGCATCATATATTCTGTAAGCACCATTTCAGTAACAATGTCAAATTGGTTTTTAGTGAAAATACATAAAAACCAAAAAATATTTTAATAATATGAATTCATGTATAATAATAATTGATTATGTAATATAACATGGGACATCACCTTCTATGGTTAGATTGATAAGCAAATAAAAATACAAGTCATTTACTTTTTCTTTATTATGCCAATATTATTTTAAGTGCTATTTCACCTCTAGAACATGATATTTATAATGACCAAAAATTCATATAAGGAAGTCCTCTAAAGGAAATGTGACACTATATTGTCCAGAAGTGCAAAAGGAATCTGAAACATTCCCAAAGCCTACCATGTTCAGTAATTGCTTACTTAGTATATTTTCGATTATAGTAATTTCTATACTAACAAAAATACGATATTTTGAATAAAAAATAGCAAATCAAAATATAGTTAAGTTATCTGATATTGAAAAGATTGAAATGGAAATTTGTACTTAATATGCCAGAGAAAGGTACATGATTTAAATAAGCTGATTTCAGAATTACAATGAAACCCCCTTAATGCCATCGATTACTCCTGAATTATTTAACCATGAATACTCATAGCTGGCTTATTTCTAGATTATTTAAAAGAAAATTAATGAAAATATAAAAGAAATGATAATTTTATCATTTTATAAATTCCAAAGATTAATTTCCATGTCCAATATAATTTGTGTGATAATGACGTCCTGTCAACCCCAATCTTTATTTTGAATTTCCAGTGAGCTATGGTATGTATATTCACACTTTTCTTTATACTTCGCTAAGAATTCTAAAATAGGTGACATTTTAATCCAAGGAGATGGAGAAAAATATATTTGGGATATAAGCTGTGGGATACGTTCATAGGCTTCCAAGGTACCTTGCAATTCATCTACATGACAGCTGTTATTGAAGCTTAAGATCATTAGTACAGGAAACCTGGAAGTGACATAGGACTGGGTTAAAAATATTGGCTTCAGATGTCATTTTAGGACAGAGTTAAATTCTCTCTTGATGCGGTAGCTTGATTATAGGAGAAATCCCAGAAGAATTCAAAGTTACTGTGAGAATAATGAAGCAGACCAAAGAAAAGGCATAAAACAGAGTTTTAATTCATGTTGTGTTCTTATTAAAGAAAGTTTTTTAGAATTTGTTGAGTAAAGCTTGTTTAACACATAAATGTTTGATATGAGTTAACTTAATTAATGTTTCTTGTGCCACTTCCTTCCTGAATAAGGAGGGGGACATATAGCTCTTTTTTTTGTACAGTTCCTAACAAATACTAAGCTCTTCTTTCAAGACTATGTTTTTATTTTCTTCATTTCTCTTCATCATTCATTCTTCTATGATGAGAAGTATTGTTATCATTTTTACACATTCAGTGATATTCTCTCATCATTTCTGAAATGTTTTCCAGTGACTTGAATTCTTAAAATTTTTCGTTTAGTACTAGAGTGGCTCTGTAGAGAGCAAAATAAATTGCCCATCAAATCACTTTCACAGTCATGTACAATTTAGAAAATAAACATTATTTATTCAACCATCTATTCTAAAAATGATTTGACATATTTTTAAAGTGCTTGCATTTTGACAAGCTAAAAACTAAGTGATGAAACTAAAGAATGAGATAGATTCAGGAGGGAGTTTATAATCACGAATGTCATCAAACAATGGTGTAAGAACTTGGACCCACAAATATATCATTGTGCTTTAGAACTAATGCATATATTAATAATAATGATGTCAATAACAATAAAGTGGTAATAACAGTAGAGAATGAGGGAGCAATCACATTCCATAGTTATAGAGATGCTAAGATAGAAAAAATAAGCAAGAAAAGTCGCTCAAGCCAAGATAGCTTCACAGCTGATCTTAAGATCAGCATATTCTTGGTAGATCACAGACGTGAGTGTTTGGAAGGGAAGATAGCAACCTGGCATGGTCTAGTAAGTGAAAGAATTACAGAGAACACTGCTTGTGATATTGTCTTATCTAGAGCAAAGTGCTAGATCAAACTAAGAATTATCTCTAGCTAAAGAAACCACAAGGAATGGGGGCCTTGCCTTCATGTCTAACCCAGGTTCCAGTAACTAAGTCTGCTCTCCAGAACGGCAATTTGGCAGAGTCCTATCCCATTTCTGTGATGGAATCTTCTCTGATTTCTGCCATTCAGTTTTATTTTTTTCTTACCAAAGGAGTAGCCCTGGAGGAAAAGAGCAAAGAGCCCTTAGTTCTTAAGAAACAATAAGGTCATGGACTAAGATCATAGGCTACCCAGAGAATTAGATTTAATTACAGAATAATAGAACATTTCCTAATCTTCCAAAATATACATTTGCATTGCATTTTTGATAAATTGTTAAAAATTGTACTGTATTTTAGTTGAGCGAGAAGCCCAGCGGTTAGGTAAGCCGGCCTTGCATGCGACTGGCCCATGCAGGCCCGGTTCGACCCTCAGCATCCCATATGGCCCCGAGCACCGCCAGGAGTAATTCCTGAGTGCAGAGTTAGGAGAGTCCCTGAGCATTGCTGGGCGTGACTCCTAAAAAGCAAAAAAAATTGAACTGAGCTAGATAGATAGTATAGCAAGTAAGTCACTTGCTTGCATAGAGTCCTGTTCCCATTGCATCCCTGACACCACATACCATTGGTATCCTGAGCAGCTCCAGGAGTGATCCCTGATCACAGAGCTGTGAATAGATCCAAATGAAAAGACAAATAGAGAAAAAATGTTTAAGATAAATAAAAATCATCGAACTGATTAAACAACATGGTTCCACCATAGACTTTTATAACAAGTTTGGGTTGCTGCCGCCAGGGCTAAGATCCAGCATTTCAAGCGGTACTCCTGACTCTGCACTCAGGAATCACTTCCCGTGGTTCTGAAGGAAATGGGGTGACATATAGATGCCAAGAACCATGCCGGGTTGACTCTACATGGAAGGAAAAGCTCCACCATACTAACTCTCTAGCCATTACACGCCTATAATGATCTACTAATTGATCTGACTTCGCTTTGTTTATTTATATTCTAGCTTGTCAGCACCACATGCGATGCCCAGGATTATTCCGGTTTGGCAATAATTAATCCTGGCAGTGTTTGTGGGGCCATATAGGCTGGGGTGTTGAACCCAACCGCGTGGTAAGCAAGGAAAATGCCCTTAACTGCTGTGTAATCACTCTGGCATGAGATGAGAAGTTTTAGAAAGTTCAGTAAGTTTAAAATATGGCAATAAGTCCCATATAATGGGAAGATGAAAAATTTTGCAATCTTATTAGTACCTGGAGAGCAGAAATAATCTGCACAATTAGAGACATACTCTATCCCCATCCTCTGGGAACTGCACAGCAGATGTTCAGGGCTTATTCCTGGCTCTACTTTAGGAAACAATCCTAGAAAGTATGAGGAACCAGATATACCATGGGGTGTGGCCCAAACGCGATGGCTATCTTTTGCAAGGCAAGCACACTGTACTATCACTCTGGCCCAGGAAATCCTCATAATTATTGTAGGACTAACATTTAATCATGAATAGTTAGGAAACTAACCAGGACATCTGAGCAGGTAGAAATCATTCAATTTTTGCACTTATGTGTATAAAAAAAAAAGTATAACGCTATATGAGTTAACATTTTATTCAGAAAAAAAATCCTCTACCTTTCTTCTAATGGACTGGAAAATAGTTTGTGACTTTTTTATGGTCTAATGTTAACTCTAGAACATAAAACAGATGATATTTATTTATTAAAAATAAATGACATTTATACATTTAACAATGATTATAATTTATGTTAGAGTTATTACTTAATAAAATATTCATCTCAAGAAAAATTAGTATTTAACAATGAATTTATTTACTACAAAACATCTTAAATAAATAATTATTTAATAAATTGCGTATGTTTTTTACTACTATTACACAATATTGTCTACACTCATTACCGTATCAATTACCATAGCAAATTACAACATAATCTCCCTCTTTTATAGAAATAAGTGCACAAAGAAAGGTAGAAAGTGGTAGCTCCCATAAATAATGGTAAATTTCGGTCTAATCTTAGGTTTCATCCTAGATGTAGAGAAAATAATAATATAAATTCAAAGCATCTTTAAACTACAACTTTCCTTGAATTTTCAAACCAATTTTAATATTTAGCCAACTGCCCTTTTGTCCATTTTAATATGAAAAAATTCTTAAAATAGTAAAATAAAGATGCTTTATCAACCCTCATCATGAAAATGACAATTGATTTTCAAACAAAATCAGGTTTATCAGCCAATTCTAATTAATCACTTGAAAACATCTGGTCCTATATCAGTAAGCCAAAAACTCGGAAGAACTATTCTAACCCCGCAAGGTCTCATTTTTGTACTGTAAAATGTAAAAACTAATAAAGACATTTTAGTGAAAAACTTCAGATACAGTCATCTGAGAAAAAATTTGTGTTAGTAATTTTATTTCAAAAATTGACTTTTTTACTAATAAGTCATATTATTGATGACCTCAATAAAGGTCAGAAGAGTATGATTTATAACATTCGGGCAATCTATAAAAAAATAATTGAAGGTTATGAAAAAAGTAACCAGCAATATTCAGTTCTCAGAAATAAATCTGTTCAAAAGTATGCTTTCAATATTGTTAGCTGTCCACAGAGAAATAATACATCATTAATTACAGAAATCAATAATATCCTGTTAAGCTTTAGAGATAAACAGGGAGAAAGAATGAAATAGGTAGTACAGTGGAGAAGGCACTTACCTTGCAAACCTCCATCTACCCTGGCATCCTGGCACTGCAGATGTTCCCTGAGCACACCCAAGAGTGATCCCTAAGCAAAGAACCAGGAGTAAATTTCAAAATTGCTTGGGTGTGGCCTCAAAAATGTAGAAATATAATAATAATAGTAAGAATAATGATAATAATAATGAAAAGCTCTTTTCGAGGGAACAGTCTTAACTTATTGAGAATACCATTGTTTAAAGACTCAATATAATTTTATTGATTTTATAATTAGGAACTAAATATATAACATTTGGTAATTTTTTCATCATGACATTCCTGGAACTTATTGTGGTTGATTTAAACAGTGCATATCAAGATGAAATATTAGAGTCAATGTATTACTTGTACAAAGCATCCCTGGTCTAGAAGTTACTGGTCTCAGCCTTATCCTGTTATCAGAATCCCTAAGTACAAATTAAATGAAATTGGTGAAAGTCATGACATCACCACAAAATATGAAAAAAAGTAATGTGATAAGGAATAGTAAATGAAGATTTCTAACCAACCTTAATTCATACCGTTGATTTACCTGTATGAGAAGCGAGGTCTCTCTCCACCAAGGAAATGTCACGATCTCTGAAGACAGAGGAGTGTGAGAATGATGGAATGAACACTTTCCAGCTTCCTACTTACTTCACTTAGTTGACACTCCATTTAATTTTCCTCCATTTTCCATTTGGTTCTATTCCTTATCAAAACTTGGTATTAGGAGTTCAGTTTGAAAATCAATTTGAGTCGCCCTTTCCCTTAAAATGCTCCTGGCTCAGAACAAACTTACCTTGAGAAAATCAATATGCCTTTGTCTTATCTATTTTTTTGTTAGAGTGATATAGATAAACAAGGTATGAGAAATTATTTTCCCCTACCTTATACTTAAATATATTCTGATTTAGACTTGCACACATGCAAATTATTTATAGGTATGACAATATCTAGGAGCCAAAACAAGTAAGTGTTCATAGGTTTCAATGACCAGCACTCCCCTTGCAATTCCTCAAGACCACAAATAACCTTGAGCACATAGCCAGAAATAAGTCTGAGCACTGATGATTATGAGCAAAATGCACAAAAATCAAATCATTTGTAAGATCCTTATGTATTTCAAGATTGTTAAATTTACTAGTTCTGGGGCCATAGAGGCGCGACAGGAGATAAGTTTGCCTCCCACATCTGACCAGAGTTTGACTAGTACAACAACATGTGGTCCTGAACACTTCCAGAGGTTATCTTCAAGCACAGTGCCAGGAGTAAGCCTGAAGCACTACTGGGCAAGCTCAAATATCTTTTGAGTCATGAATTATAAAATAAAATAAATTAAAGAAGTAAACTAATATGTAATATTTATAACATACAGTAGGGCACACAATCAAATATTAGATGACTATGACTCTCTTTTTTTTTTTATTTTTTCTTCATTGTAGGAAACATTTAAGAGTAGCAAGAGATGTTATACTTATCTTATTCTTATATTTTTAATCCTAGTGCATGAATCTACTATTGTATAATTCCATCATGAAGTAAACAAACTTTTTGGTGGAACATATGTTCACAAACTTTGTAAGGTTTCTTTTAAATTGGAATCTCAGCCTCATACATTACCACAATCAGAAAATGAAGAAAACGTTAATTGTTTTGTGCGCTTAACATTTTCTATCATAAAAATTTTTAAATTTGTAGTACTATGCTTCCTTATATTAGAAGGAAAATGCAGCATTTCACTGTATTTTCTCAGTTAATTTTAACTGTCAAAATATTGTATAGCATAAGCATTTTATGTGACATTATGAAGTTATATTTTAAAAATTTTATGACAACAATAAAATTAAAGATATTCCAGTAATTTAATGCCTAGAAGAATTCTGAAAGATTTCATGACAGGTTTCTCAATATCTTCATTTAAACTAAGTATTTAAAGATTCAAGAATTTTTTAGTTTAATAGCAATAGCAAAATCCATATACATTTCCTTGAAGACTTTCAAATGTTAGTTAACCTCACCACCAATCAAAATTTAATTTAGTGAGGAATCTATGAGCCATGGTGAGCGCGGATTATGTTGAGAGTATATAGTATTATTCTTCCATGAATTTTAGAGGGACAATAAATGAGCTACTTTTGAGCTGCTTCAGGATTCAAGTCTCAAAACATTTCAGAATGACATTTACGGGAATGTTTATTTAATTAAAGACCACCGATATTTATGTTGTTGCATTTCATTCTGTTTGGGACTAGGCTTAGGAATAAGGCAAAAGACATTAAACTGGTCATCTAGACGTCACTGCTGACCACAGCCTCAGCACTCTTGTATATTTATACCATTGTTTGTTTTTTGCGCTCTTAGCTTGACAGGACTTTCTGTTTAGTCAATTTCACTTTATTTTGGCACATAAATAAATTTTCCAGTTTTTCTCGAAAATGTTACAACTAACAAAATTCTTTAATAGAGGTGATACCATTTCTGTATTGGTAGCTGATATGTAACAAATACATTAAATCAGCAATAGTAATTGTTATTTGGCATTACTGTTCAACAGGTGCCAGCAGAAATTAAAATAAAAACGGGATCTAGTTCTGCAAATGATAATTTTCCTATCTCTGCCCCCAGCAACAGAATTCACACCCTGATTCTACTATAGCATTAAAATATGAATTTCTTTAACCTGGCAACAACTCTATACCCCAAAGCCTTGAGTTTTCTCGTTATCACTTGAAATCTCTGTCATCACTGTAGCCTGCCGCCTAATCCTGGTCATCACTGAGCACAATTAACTGTGGTCTCTTGTCAGCTGCTCCAACTCATTTAGTTAATCAGTTTTGATGCCAAGCCAAATTTTAGCACTAAAAGCTCATCTCTCCATTTAATTGCTAAAACGGATAAGAATAGCTTATTTATCTCTAACTATCACTATTCAGATGAAAGACTTTAAATAGGAGTCCAGGAACCAATTCTCAGATTCATAGTAATCTAACACCTTCATCTCAGTATTCTTGCAAGAGAAGTGACTTTTTCAAATCTCCAGTGTTTGCTTCTGCTGTATTTGTTCTGACTTTAATCTTTTTCTTACCAGCTATTAAAGGTAAATGATTACAGTTTATTGCTCAATCAGAGGAAAATTTCTATACCCGAGTAGCTAAAACCAAAATTGAAAAAGAGGAAATTGGCAACAGGTCTGAAGTTGCAACAAAGTCATTTCCTTTCTACCCCTCCCATTTTGCAGGACTGTGCTCCAGCAATCCTATGTGTCTTAGAGGATAGAAAAAAACTAATGTTTTAAAACTCATTGCTGCTACTAAATGAAGACACAATCCTTTCCTCCAGTTTGTCCAAGGAGTATTCTCCCACTAAAAAAGGATTCTCTTACATTCTTAAACCATTATACATAGATAAAAACTACTGCCTTCAGCACGTAATGTTAACTATCAAGATTTTATTTCATCATAGAAATACGTACCTATATTTTGAGCATGCCGTTGTAATGCCCTTTGCATCAGAGAATGCCTCATCAATTATTAAAAACTTCCTAGCATGTGTCAGGATTTGAAACGGTCTAAATATAAAGTTGTCCTGCCATATTCTTTGATAAGAATCTAAAATAATCCACAATTAATAATTTGCCCTTTTTATTTATCTAGACATTTTATAAACATTTACTTGCATGCCGCACCCACAAATCAACCTTAAATAGAAGAGGAAATGAAATAAATCTCCCAACTTAAAATAATTCATTCTCAGATAATACTTCTAAAAGCTTTAAAAATTTTATATCAGAAAATGATTTTGTTCAGTTTTGCTGAAATCATGAAGTTTCAAGTTTTGTGTTTAGGACTTACTGAACAGCTCTATAACATAATACCCAACCATGATAGGGAAGGAAAAATAAGTGATTACTTGAATCACTTAAAAATGAAGTGTTTGTCCTGTAAGAATACCCTAATATAAAAATGTTAAGCTGCAATGAAATAGATATGAAATAGATCATACCACTTATCTGTCAATGACTTCTACCCAGAAATATATCACTCAAATTTTAATCGTGAATATATAAATGACTTGAATCCTTACATTAAAATAATAATCCAATCAAAAACAAGCAAAACATAGGAAGACTGATAGCCATAAAAATACACAAAACAGAAAAGTAAACATTAAAATAGTTATCACACTAGCCATTAAAATTGAATTCGCTGCATGATTTTATCATTGCTTAGCTTCATGGTGTCTCACTGCATAAAAATATCACATCTTCATGATCCACTTATGCTTGTTGGACGCCTAGGTTGACTCCAAACCTTAGCATATTACACCAAGTGCTGCACTGAATAATGGCGTGGAAATGTCCTATTGAGTAAATGTTTTTCTGTTCTTGGTATAATACCCCAGAGTAATGACCTGATCATACTGTAGCTCATTTTTTAATTTACTGACTACTCTACACTGTTTTCCATAGGGGGTTGAACCACACAACATTCTTACAGCAGTGAATGAGGGTTTCTTTTCACCACACCCTGCCAACAGAGATGGTTCCCAGTACTTTTTGATATGTGCCATTTTCAGTGGTGTGAGACAGTACCTTTCTGTTGTCTTGATATGGGTTTCCATAATAATAGACCGTGGTGAGCATTTTATGTTTAGGAAGGATATATTTTTAATTGCATCATCATGAGATACACAGTTATAAAATTCTTCATGTTAGATTTCCAGATACTCCCTACCTCTCTATTGTTCTTTCTCTCTCTTCCTTTTTGAGCATTATGGTTTGATGCTACAGGTACTGAAAGATTTTAACGTATATCCCTTTTACTCATTTTCAGCACTCAATTCTTAACCAGAGTGATCATTTCCAATAATCTTTATTATAGCAGTTCCTTCTCTAAAAAGGGTATTTTTTCTTTTTTCTCCAAATAGGTCCTTTTCTTCCAGTTTTTATTTTATGTTCCCCCTTGGCCATCTGTTGTTCATGCTCCGAAATTCCCTATTCATTTCCTCTCCCACTTTTTGATAGGATTTTTTGTTATTTTGTTGCTGATATTAGGAGGATTTGTATACCGAGGATATCAACCATTTATTTGATGTCTTTTCCATAAATACTTTCTCCCATTCCATTAGATGGCCTTTAGTTTTAGCCCCTGTTTATTTTTCCATGCAGAAAGATGTCATGTCAAATGAAGTAAGACAGAAGGACAAATACAGCATGATAATATTTATATGTGGCATTTAGGAGTAACTGGATGAGAAAAATGCAATGATTTAAAAGAACTGGGTCACCTTGATCATCCTTGACCTCAAAGAATTAGGGAAGAGAAAGAAAGAGATAGAGTGAATGGAAAAGGAAGTAGAGATAGAGGAGAAGTAATGAGGGCAGGAGTCAGGGGTATTCAGGTACATCAGTGACGTTATGGAATAAAAAGATCGAAATATCCAAATCACAGAGTCAACAACACTGAAATCATGATGCCAAAACTTTAATAACCAAATTTAAAAGATACCTGTCAAAATGGCAGACTGGGCTGGTGGGGTAGGGAAAGGGAACGTGGAAACATCAAGGGAGGAAAGCTAACACTGGTGGCAACATGAGTGATGGAACATTGCATGTCAAAAACCCAAATGTGAATAACTTTTTTAACTCATCATGCTTTTATAAAGTAAAGTTCAGGGGGAAAAATCTGAATACCAGTCTACTGTCACTATAATACCACTATACCATGTGCAGAATACCACTATGCTATCATTTATTTTTATGATTGTACAATTATAATAAAATTTTATAATGATAAAGTTTTTAGTATCACTTGTATCACTTGCCTTCCCGTTGTTCATCAATTTGCTGGAGCAGGCACCAGTAACATCTCCATACATCCTGTCACATGGTAGTGTAGTCCAAGGGCATGTGCTTGCCCTCAAACCATTCCTTAGGTCATGGGAATGAGGTCTATAATTGTTACTGGTTTTTGGCATATCAAATATGATATCAGTAGCTTGCCAGGCTCTGCCATGTGTATGATATATTCTCAGTAGTAGGCTCTCATCTAGTGCATTTTACTGATGAACCAATGGGAAGAGATCAGCTTTTCTCTTGGAGCTCTGACGAGCTGTGGAGTCTGGATGTTTAGAAATGGCAGCCTTCATGGTGTGGGGGTTCCTCTCGCCTTTTGTGAGGCTCTATTGGGATGGCGGGCCAGGGCTAGAACTCACCTTCCCTCCCAGGCACCTCATGATTAGCTGAGCACATGGAGAACTGGTTCTGCACGTGTCTCTGCATCCTAAATAGTTTTTAACATCTTATTTGGGTGCCATAGCAATACTACGCACCCCCAACTCCATGAGGGCCTCCATTTTCCACATCCGGACTCCTCTGTTCAGAACTCCACCCTAGACCAGCCTATCACAGCTGGACCGTGGCCCCTACGCGCAGAGTGGTTCATCAATAAATGCTGGATTTTGAGAGACTAAAACAGTATGCTACCCGCACTGCAGAGCCTGGCAAGCTACCGTGTGTATTTGATATGCCAAATACCAGTAACAATTATAGATCTCTTCCCCAAGACCTGATGGAATGGTTTGATACTCTTATGTTTCTGAGCAATCAGTTGCCCTCCGGGCTCTACTTGCATGAGACAGGTCATATTGAGATGTTACCGGTGCCCGCTTGAGCAAACCGATGATGAACGGGAAGACAGTGATACAGTGATAGACAAATACTACAAAGATTGAGGTTCCTTCCATGCATGTGTCCTACCAGTTTCAAACCTGCCACTGAATACAGGTTTCCACAACACCACCAGAAGAGGTCCGTGAACACAGATTTCTGGCAAGCCTTAAGCATAGCAAGGTTTCGCCTCAAAACCAAACCAAACAAGAAAAGTACTTGGCACATGAGAGAGTACAGCAGAAAAGCTCTGGCCTTGTCCTCTGAGATTGGTTGTCAATCTTGGTGAAGAATAAGACCCCTGAGCTCTGCCAGGTTTGATCCCTAGAACTGACCAGGTTAAGGACTGAACACATCCAGTAGTTGACCAAAAAGTTCCTTTAAAACCTGATTTAAGTAATTCTTTTTTTTTATTAATTTTTTTTTTGCTTTTTGGGTCACACCTGCCATGCTCAGGTTACTCCGGCTCTGCACTCAGAGTTACTCCTGGCGGTGCTCAGGGGAATATAGGATGCCTGGGATCGAACTTGCGCCGGCACAGGCCGGTCGATGGAAAAGCGCCCTACCACTTGGGCAATCTCTCCTGCCCCTTAATTTCTTTTTAAGGGAGACTGAATACACCAATTTAGTTGTTAGCATATATAGCTTTAGTAAATATACACATATGTATATATACACATATTTAGTATATAAATAGATATAAATACATAAAATACCTTCAATTTGTAAAAGTACTTGATTGTCAAGAACTCCACTGGTTCCCGACAGTGCCAGGAAGCAGTTCCTTCTACCTTCCAAGCCAGCGGGAATGGATGAAGACTCAGGAATCGATGCAGTTTTAAAAGTGTTTTACTTATCACAGGTTCAGGCCTACAAATCCACAATAGGAAAAACCCTGTGCTTAGGATTCTGACTAGAACTCCAGCCACGTCTAGGCCAAAATGAGGCCAACCACGTGTAAAGGTCACTGGAAGAGGAGATAGAGACAAGACTCCCAAGAAGGATGCGAGCTCACAAAGAGAGAGCCCAAAAAAAGGGCACAAGAGAGGAAGCAGGCTGAGTATTAAACCCCACGCAACTCAGATCTCCCTCCCCACTGTTATGGAAAGCAGGGGGGCCAAATGCCCTCAGGTAATTTCTCCCAGCACTTCACCTAGCCTATATGCTAATGTCTTGAGCCAACATCTGCCTGAAAGCTTTTCTAAGGTAGAGAAGGGGGGTTTCAAGATGGCTTGTCTCTGTACCAAAGTCTAATACTAGTACCAGTTTAATATTTCTCCAAGCCTTCACAAGTCTCATCTACTTCACGGTAGTTTTGTACTTTAGTTGCCTGTGAGTATATCAGGGGAGCCATACTTGTTTGCTCGGAGGCAAACAGCATTTCTCTCTGGTCTAATTACTTAGGGATCCTACGTGGCCAGACAAATATGCTGGTAAGATCTAGCTAGTCCCGCGATGATTGTGGTAGCATGGGAGAATATTTATACCAGCTAGTACAGAATACATGGTCAGAAAAACTGCCACATTTAGACTACCCCCTTTTCTATGGAAGTGATTTGCAGGAGGCAATCTCCGGAGCAGATGCAGTAGCTCTTAGAGGAGTCCTGCAACACTTGATTGTTATTATTTGAAACTAAACTAAAGGCAATACAGGATCTTTTTTTGCCATTATTGAATCACTCTCTTTTCTAATAAGAGCAAACTACACTGGGTCAGGAAAGTTACACCTACTCTTCCCTACATTTGCATGGTACTTACTTATCCATATGCAAATAAATAGTCCTTGGTCTAGCCTGCCCGATGAAAAGGCCTAATGATCTTGACAAAGCAATTATCTTAGTAATCAGAAGCACAACCTATATCAGATAATTCAAGTTTTTCTAAGGGTGATTCATAGCTCATAAAAAAAATTCTCTTATTTCTATTTTTTTAGTAACATTGGCTAGTTGTTAATTT
>JAJIBD010021497.1:600000-843908 GCA_021461705.1 Cryptotis parvus
GGCACACCCAAACTTGATATTTCATTTTAAAAATCAGAGCAAAAATCAATAGTTTTTAAAGAGCTTTGGTTTGCAAGAGTTGAACATTGAAAGAAAAAAGAGAGTCTCCTCATTGTTGATGTGGCTGTAACATTTACATATATGAAGTTGTATAGTTTTGCATTTTGAGAACTATTTTCACACAGGTAGCCACCACAGCATTAAACATTCTAGTGAAACGTCTCTCCACCCCCTTCCAACCACAGGCAACTTCTCTTCTGATTTCTAATATCATAAAATCAACATTTGTCCATGCTAGAACAGAGATTTTTCAGTCCTCTGCTGGTTCACAACAAAGAGAATTGCTATTTCACACAAACCAGTGCCAATCCGTGGGTACAAATAGATTGAAAATGATTACTGTGAAACTTAATATACATGAAATACTTTTATGTGTAACCAATCCCCTTAAACATAATGTCTTTGAGCTCTCTGACACTAGTGGTAGTGTGGGGCGGGGGGGAACCATCCAGTACATGTTCTGTTGGGGACGCCGCGGGGTCCCTAACAGTGCCGGGAAGCGAGTTCCCTTCTACCTCCGAAGCCAGCAGGGAATGGATGAAAAATCAGGAATCTGATGGAGTTTTAAAAGGGCTTTACTATCACAGGTTCCAATATACAATCCAAGAGCAGGGGGAAAACCTCCGGGCTCCTGGGTTCCCAGCTAGGCCCCAGCCACGTGTAGGTCAAGATGGCTGCCACCATGTGTTGAGGCCCAACAGAGAATGGAGAGGACGGAGAAGCAAAAACACCAAGGGAAGCCGAAATAGCAAAGGAGGAAAAGAGAGCTTCTTTCTTTTTGCAGCTTATTTTATAGCTAGAAATCTGCCCAAACTCCCCAGCCCGGCCCATTCTGTGCTGGGCTATCTAGAGACGAAAACAGGAAAATAGCTCTATAGAAATGTAGCAACTTCAGGAGACCGTCTGGCTAAGTTTACAAGGACCCAGAGCTAATCCAAAGCCTCCTAGCAGAGCTGGGAGAAGCTATAAGCTAAATGTAACTTCCCCTGGCAGGGGAGGGTCTAATGCCCTCAGGAATTTCTCCCAGCACCTCACCTAATGTCTTGAGCCAATATCTGCCTGGAAATACCTTTATAGGGTAGAGAAGGGGGTTTCTGAGATGGCATATCTCTGTACCAAAGACTATACTAATGCCAGTTAAATATTTCTCCAAGCCTTCACAAGAGTCTCCTCTACTTCCACGGTAGTTTTGTATTTTAGTTGCCTTTGAGTTATCAGGGACCCATGCTTGCTTGCTTGGAGGCAAACAGCATTTCTCTCTGGTCTAACTACTTAGAGATCCAACGTGGCCAGGCACATATGCTGGTAAGATCTAGTTAGTCCCACGATGATTGTGGTAGCATGAAAGAATATTTATACCAGCCAGTAGAGAATACATGGTCGGATAAACTGCCACATTTAGACTACCCCCTATCTATGAAGTGATCTGCAGGAGGCAATCCAGGGCAGATGCAGTGACTTTTAGGCTTTTAGGGTGTCCTGCAACAATGTTCAAGTTGTTCTTTTTTATTTTCATTGTCAGGATACATCACAGTTCTTCTGTTGATCCATACTGAACTTGTCAGATTTTATCTATCATGAATAAAATTGCTGGGAACATTTTTGTATAAGAATTTATAAATATATATGTTAATTTCTCTTATGGTAACTGAAGAGTCATAGGATAAACATTTAATTTTATCTTTTAAAAATTGCCCACCTGCTTTTCAAAGTGTTAATACCATTGGAAATGGTGCATGAGAGTTCTAGGTATTTTGCATTCTTAAATAATTTTATATTATTGGTGTTTTAGATATTAAGCATTTTAATGTATCTAGTAGACCAACCACCCCAGACCCACAGCTGTGCAGCTCAGCCCCACGTGAAAGCAACCCACGAAGCTGACCTCCCGATTGCTCTGAGGGTTCACACACATGTTGGGGGGGGCCACGCTGGCTGGACTTGGAGCGGGGATTTGGGCTCCTCCGCCCATTCCTCCACCTTCATGCCAGCTACCCCAGAAGAGAGACCCATGCCAGACCCACAACTCCGTCAGCAACCCTGGAAGAGATCCAGATCCAACCACTCCAGACTCACAGCCTCACTGCTTAGATAGCCTTAGATAGTACTAGATGTTAGGATCAGGTTCTTCCCAGGATCTTTCACATTTATACACTGTATACGGTTCTAGGTAGGTCCTAGCTGTGACCTGTCAACCCAGTGAGCCTAGCAGGAAGCCAGAGCAACCCCCACGCCATGAGGTCAGTCATTTTCAATATCCAGACTCCACAGCTCCTCAGAGCTCCACAGAGTTCAGCGTATCAACTTAAGAAAAGGGTATTAACATTTTTTTTTAATTCTTAAAGAAATGAGTCTTAAAAAATAGCATATAAAATTATGCTTCAACAATACTTGTTCTCTTCTGAGCAATGCTCAGGGCTTACCCCTAGCTCTGCACACAGGGATCGCTCCTCATAGGTGGAGCTCAGGAAACCTTATGGAGTGCTGGGGGTTGAACAGGATTGGCCATGTGCAAGGCAAGTACCTTAATTATTCTAGCTCTCTAGCCCCTTTAGCAATACTTTTAAAAGAATTTATGATAATTAGGAGTTGTGTATTCTCACTGTTCAGGAGGCAATGAAAAATATTTTCTGCATTGAAGAGGAGTTTGAGGAATGAGAGAAGAAATGGAGGGGAAAATGTGGGCCGATTCCTCCCTCCTGCAACAGTGGTATAGGTGGACTCTACACTAGTCAGTATGTGGACTGATTTTCCCATGGATGAACCGGGAAAGCGAGAGTCTTAGAAAGCCTCCCAGCAGTGTGGAAGGAAGCCTCAGAAGAATATGCCTCAGGAAAAGTGAGAAGGCCAGAATTCTCAAAGCCACCACTGCAGGTAGGTATGCTGAGAAACTGCCACAGAGCCAAGCCTGGATTTGAGACAAGGATGACTTAAAGCAGCGAGCCAAGGATCCAACTGCTAGAAGCTCATTAGGAAACCATGGACATCAGGAGTAAAGTCCTGACCAAAGGTGACCCTGGGGCCAGGAGGTGGTATAGTGGTTAGTACAGTGGTTAGGGATTGTGGATCAATCCCAACCTGGGTTTGGTCCCTGGCACCATATGGTCTCCTGAATATTGTTGGGTGTAGCCCTGGAGGCCCCCTTAGCATTGCCTGGCTTCTGAAAAATCCCAGCACTGCAGGACCCAAGCAACACCATGTTCTGAGGCCTTTACACTGAGCCTCCAACTGAGCTGGTTAAAAATTGCTGGTGGGGCCCCAGGTCCCTCCTGAGCACTTCTCGGGAGGCATTTCCAAAGATTAAACTAATTACATTTCAATGGTGACCTATTAGTGTGGACAGCAGACCACAGTTAATACTTCCCACTTTAAAGTTGCTTGGGTTTCAGATATTTCCCAAGGGAAGGGGAAAGAGGAAGGGAGGAGGAAAACTTGAATTAATTCTTCGTCCACAAGAGCCTGAATTTTTAATCCAGAAGAAGTGTTGTACCTTAACTTGGCAGAACTATTTTATGTAAGCATGCAAGGGCTCAAGAACCCTGTAAAACTAAATCACAGAGGCGCCGATCACAAACAGCTTCACAATGGTCTATCTTGTGGTGGCTCAATAAGTAAATGAATCACAGAGAATATTTCATAGCAGCACCCCCAAGTTTGGGGAGAGGAAAGTCACAGAGATGGGATCCTCCTCCTGCTGTTCAGAGTATAGCACCCTGCCTACTGCACTACGGTCAAGCGGGAGCTTGGAGTGGTTGGAAGATAACTTGTCTGATAGACCGAGATTCGTGTGAGCCCTAATTCTTTGGCTTCAGCGCTTCTTTCTTTCTCCCGCAGTAAAGTCAAGAACAAACTAGTCATGTGCTTGGAACATAGCTGCGGTGGGAATGAAAATTTTATTTCTCTCTTAAGCCTGCATTTATAAATGGAGGATTATTTTATCTACCAAGTTTATCCATGGATAGCATCTCTCATATAAAAATGATGATGTCTATCTAATTCAACTTCTTTTTTTTTAATTTTTTTTATTTTTACAATTACAAAGATATACAATTAAAAAGTTCATATTTGGGTTTTGGTCATACAGTGTAGCAGCACCCATCCCGCCACCAGTGCCCATCTCCCACCACCAACGTCCCGGTTCCCTCCCCCTCCCCCAGCCCTCCTCCATGGCAGGTTCTTTATTTCTTTCCATTTCTCTATCTTTCTCTTTTCCTTCCTCTCCAGACTATGGATTACAGAACATACATTAAAGGGTTGTTAACTCTGTATTTTGTGACTACAACTACAATGTTTTCTAGAAGTAAAAAAACTTTTTAAATGTATAGAAAGCAAAGCTACCACTTGTCAGCTATTCATGTGCAGCATTTTTCCCTAAAGCTAAGCCCCTAATAGTCCCATATTTCAAGGTCACTTCCCAAGAGCAACTAAAAGGTGTTTGTTAAAAACTTAAGAAAATGTTGGACAGAAAGAAAACTTGTCCTAATTTGTGGAAGCCTTATAAGGGATTCCCAGGAGGTCTGCCGGCACTTAGGGAAGAGAGAAAGCTGGCTTTAGAATCAGACTTTATCTCATATCCAGGCTCCACACTGCCAGTCATGGGAACTTGGGCAAATGATATAAGGTCTCCAAGCTCCAGGTTAGTCAGTCCATGCTTAAACTATTATTTGTTTTTTTTGTTGTTGGGCTAGAGCTGATGGTGCTGAGGGGGCCACCCCCAGCACTGTTTGGGGCAGGGGAGGGGGTCGCTCCTGGTGCTGTTCAAGGGACCATGCAGTGCCAGGAGTTTGGTGTCCCACATGCCAAACTTGTGCTCCAGCCCACTAAGTTCTCTCTCCAGCTCCGGAGTTTAGACTGTTAAATGAGATAATGTGTGTGTAGCCCAGAGCCTGAAGCTTATTAAGAACACAACTCACTTTAACTGACTTATCATTAATATCTGAACCCAGCGCTGGGGAAATTGCCAAAGCATTTCCTTGCCTAGCTGTTAAGTTTGTAGGAATAAGTTGCACAACCAAGTACCTCTGTGAACACGTGTGGGAAAGATGCGAGGTAAAAGTCACTTCCAGGACATCCTTCTCTGATGGCAGTCTGTTATGAAGTGGGATGGGAAATGAAAGTTATCTTCTGAGGAATGAAGAAATGCACAGAGACAGAAAACCACAGGTCACACTGTTGTTTCTTTGCTAACACCTATTTGAAAAGTCACTCACACCTGCTCTGTTGAGGCATCAAAGGCTGGAAAGAGCAAATGCCTCAGACATACCCAGCCCCTGTCCAAATCTTGGGAGGGTCTGGGACTTTCAAACCCGACTCCACAAGGAAACCCACATTCAGGCCACTCGCAGTTATTGGACGGCTGATGAGCCACATAGTAAATCTTTAGGTGAACAGAAGTCGATTTTGAACCCATTCAGAAAACATCCTTCATTTGATCCTCCAAAATTCTAAAGTTATTTAAATATAATTCAATCAAAGCCAGGCAGCTGTTGGAGAAATCAGAAAAGCCGCCCTGTTTCATGTTGGCTTAGTTGTTCTTCAGCTTCAAAAAAAAAAGGGGAGAGGGTGGGGAGGGAGAAGATGGGGGCACACATGGAGGCTTTGAACTAACTGATGAAACCGAGGGCTTGGAAGCAGGGGGAAGGATGGCGCTGACTTCTCTCCCGGCTGCACATGGGGGAGGCGGCCTCTGTGTTATCATGCCATTACACCCAAGCTTCAGAATCCCAGGATGCTGCAATAAATTGGACAAGGGAGGTGACCTTTGAGAGAATCACATGAATGTCCAATTAGCTGCTCTTCCTCTGCAGGCAGTCTCCTCGGCCCCTGTTAGAGCTGAGTTACCCACATCAGGGAAACTCGCACTGCAGTGGACAGATGACAGTCAAGGGAAATGGCCACTCTTGGGTGAGCTTGAAGGTTTCCAAGACTAAGAAATGGAAAGTGCCTGAAGTGACCTCATGGGTTGTAGGGCAGCTGTTCCAAATAGAATGATTCTTCATGGAGATCTGAGGGTAACCAGGGGCCAAGAAAGGACTTTCTTAATCTTTCAATAAAGCCTGAACGCAGCCCCCATCTTTTATCTGTTTGCAGAAAAACACATTTACCCCAATCCTATTGTTTACATGCAGAGTGCTGGGGGGGTGGTGCTTGGCGTTTCCCCAGTTGTTCCTCCACCTGCTTTAGAAAATCTTTCAGAGGAACTCTCATCCACTGTTGGTGGGAGTGCCGACTGGTCCAGCCCCTTTCGGAAAACAGTATGGATATTCCCCGAACACTAGATATTTAGCTCCCATTTGACCCAGCAATACCACTCCTGGGAATATATCCTGGAGACCCAAAAACACACAGCAGAAACACTATCTGTACTTCTTCATTCATCACAGCTCTATTCACTATAGCCAGAATCTGGAAACAACCTAAGTGCCTGAGAACAGAGAACTGGCTAAAGAAACTGTGGTACATCTACACAATGGAATACTATGCAGCTGTCAGAAAAGACAAAATCATGAAATTCACCTGCAAATGGATGGATATTGAGAATATCATGCTGAGTGAAACTAGTCAGAAGGAAAAGGACAGATATAGAATGACTGCATTCATTAATGGAATATAAATATATACCAATGTTCTACTAAGTGTGGGAAATGGTAATGCAAGACTAAAACTCACCATTGAATATACACAAAGAGACTTACATGATAAACCTTAAATGTCTGAAGGGCAAGTCATATTGTGTAAAAGAAGAGAGAGAGATACAGAGACAGAGATAGAGACAAAGAGAGACAAAGAGGAAAACAAAAGGTGCCTGCTATAGAGGCAGGCTGGGGGTGGGTGGGAGGGAATGTGGGGACATTGGTGGTGGGAATGTGGTACTGGTGTAGGAATGGGTGCTGGAATAATGTATGACTCAGAACCAAGTATGAGAACTTTTGTAATTGTATATCTCATGGTGGTATAATTATAGTTTTTTAAAAAATTTGTGATAAACATCAATTGCCTGTATGTTAAAGAAATTTTGGGTTAAAAACTCTTTCAGGAGGATTTTATCTTTTTTTGTGGGTAACATCCACTGATACCTAGGGGGTATTCTTCTAGCTCTGAACTTACGAATTATTTCTGGAGGTTCTTGGGGACCATGCAGAATTCTGGAGATTTGAACCTGGGTCGGCCACATGCAAGGCAAGCCGTCCTACCCATTGTACTGTCTCTCTAGCTCAGAAAGTCTTTCATGAGTTTGAGTAGGTCTTAGCAGTGATCTAGGACTGTGATACTCATCAAAATTGAAATTTTTATTCACATTTTAATGTTTTAAAAACTGGGGGCATACCTGGGGTGCTCAGGGTTTACTGCTGGTGCTGGGAGACCATAAGTGGTGGTGCCAGGGAGTGAACCTGGGTCAGACCATCAAGGCAAATGCCTTAATCCATACATGCCTCAACTCCTACCCCCTTTCCCTACCCTCTTTTTAAAAATTGAGGTAAATGTTGGCTGACCAGAATGTACTTCAGGCATCCAATTTCACCTCTTTCAAGATCTGCTATACCATCTTCACTTGAGTAACAAAATCCCTCCCCAAGATCTGCTATACCATCTTCACTTGAGTAACAAAATCCCCTCCCCCAGTGGCTACTGAACCCCTCCATCCTTTAGCCCTCCCACAATTCCCCTCTTTGATGACTTCATTTCCACAGTCGAGTTCAAGGTTTTGTTTTAATCTGACTTTTTCTATTCCCTTGATTTGCTTCATTATATCTCAGAGAGGTGTGGGATCATATATTATTTGTCTTTCTTGTGACTTATTTCACTTTGCAGGATCCCTTCACTTCCATACCTATTGTCACAAAAGGTATGCTGTCTCTGTCTTTTATAACAGGTAATATTCCAGTGTGTGTCAAATTCAGTCACTCATCTGCTTCCATAGCTTTCAGATCTTGCCAGTGGAGAGCTCTGCAATGAACATAGGTGTTCATGGAGCATCAAAAGTTCACATTTTTATGTCTTGGGACAGAGACCCTTGGGATGGCATTGCTGAATTATGTGGTAAATCTATTTTTAATATTTTGAGAGATCCCCATACTGGATTAATTTACATTCCCAGTAGTCAGTGAAGGACCACTTTCTTCTACACCCTCATTAGCACTTGTTTCTGACCTTTTAAAATAAGACCCATTTTAACCAGTATTCTCAAAACCAGGCTTAAATTTTTTCATTAGTTCATTCACCAGTACTGACTGAATACATATTATGTGCCAGTTACTGTTCAATATTCTGAGATTACATGGAAGAATGGTGTCTTAGGGAACTCACTCCGGAGGGAGAGATGACAAAGGGAGAGGCATCCAGACAGAGCTGACACAATGTGAAGATAGCATTTTGTGAAGGAAACGGGAAACTGAGGTAAACAACAGAGAGAGGTAGAATTATGTTTGCAGTCTAGAAAAAGATTCTCTGAAATCCAAGGAAGGATGACAGAAATGGTGCTGGTGTTCCAGAAAGCAAACCAGCAGCATCAAACACGCTGTATGTGGGGACCAGCAGCCTCATGCCTAATATGTGCCCCAGCTATTCTTTCTCAGGCCCATGGAAAATGTGTTCTAGATGATTTTTTAAAATTTTTTTAATTTTTACAATTACAAAGATATACAATTAAAAAGTTCATATTTGGGTTTTGGTCATACAGTGTTCCAGCACCCATCCTGCCACCAGTGCCCATCTCCCACCACCAACGTCCCCGGTTCCCTCCCCTCCCCCAGCCCTGCTCCATGGCAGGTTCTTTATTTCTTTTTTTTTCTTTTTTGGGTCACACCCGGCAATGCTCAGGGGTTACTCCTGGCTCTGCACTCAGGAATTACTCCTGGCGGTGCTCGGGGGACCATATGGGATGCCGGGATCAAACCTGGGCGGCATGGGCCGGCCGCATGCAAGGCAAACGCCCTACCCGCTGGGCTATCACTCCGCCCCAAGGTTCTTTATTTCTTTCCGCTTTCTCTCTCTTCCTCTTTTCCTTCCCCTCCAGACTATGGATTACTTTGAGAATATTTGTGATAGGAGGATGCTGCAGGGGTCTATTACTATGATGTGTGACTCCTATGGATAGTCACAGGACACTAAGAAGAGTGGACAGGCTCAACAGGAACACAGATAGCTCTAAAAGTTGTAACATTGACATTCAGTTTGCCATGATGTGGATGTATCTAGAAAATATCATGATGAGTGAAGTTAGTCAGGAGAGGGAGAGACAGCAAATAATCTCTCCCCTATGTGGGTTAGGAAAACAGTAAGGGCATAACAAATGGCCAAAGGCAACAGAATCAGAGAAGGGGTGTAGAGTGGAGCTTACTGGAGAGGTAGGGGCCGGGACAGTGTTGGAGGGTAGCAGACACTTTGGTGAGTGTGTAGTGCTAGAATGCTGCATGCATGAAACACTGTCACAAACAGTATAGTAAATTGCAATATCTGCAATTAAACAAACATGCATAGCATTGAGTGAAATAGGCAGTAAACCAAAGGAGACTCAAGAAACAGTGCCTTTACGTGCAACAAAAACACACACTGGAAACATCAAACGTACTTAGCAAAAAAGTTAGAGGTGCTCTCAATCTCCTCTATGGGCAGAGAGGAATGAGAGCCAGGATAGAGAAGATAAACACAGCTTGTAGTGGATCAGCAGGGGGGTGTGGACTAGTCCCATCTAACTGCTACTGACCAAAGAATGTCGGATTAACTGAGATCTGTACCTGAGCTTCAAGCCAGACCAAACCAGGCAAGATAAAGGGTAAGAAGGGGTTGGCCAGGCTAGGAGTGTTGGGTGCAATTCCAGAACTGTGGGAGCAGCCTAAGCATCCTATGGTGTACATCAATATGAGCAAAGAACTTTGCCTGACCGGTGACCAGTGTGACTGTCCCATGAGGACAATGGAACAATAGTGAGACCATGAAGAGATGCGATTATGCAAAGATTCAACAGAACATTGCAGATTTTATTGAAAGTAGTGTTTTAAGGACATGCCAATATTTTACCTAGGTTTTTTTTTAAAGACTATGTTGCCTGAGGTGGAAAGAATGGACAGGAAACAGATGCCACAGAGGAGATAGCTGCAATGAGGTGCCAGAGATCCTCCACAGGGGAGAAAGTGTCATACCCACCACCATGTCACACCTGCTTCTACATTAGCTTGCAAGAGGAGTCATCCTTTATCAGCCTGGTCTTACTCCCACCATCATGGCTCCCCGGCGGTTCTTCTCTCTCTCAGGTGTTCTGGGGAAACACAGAGGTGTTTCAGATACCTAGACTTGGCTCTAGCTCCGCCCTGCAGTGTTCTGCAGCTGGGTGTGCTTCCAGGTGGTGGCCTCTGAGTCCTTAACTCAGCCTGGGAGGATGCACCAGGCTACCCAGAGCATGACCCTGAGCTTTTCCCAGGAGACCTAAAAACTTTGTGGGGTTTGAGCACTGGAGTGAGTCACCTTAGTACTGTCTATTTAGATCTTCACTGTATCACTGTCATCCCATTCATCATCATCGATTTGCTCGAGTGGGCACCAGGTAACATCTCCATATGACCTGTATCATGCAAGTAGAGCCCAAGGGCACCTGCTTGCTCCAGGAACATAAAGAGCCTCAAACCATTCAATCAGGTCATGGGAATGAGGTCTATAATTGTTACTGGTATCTCGGATATCAAATATGACACGGATAGCTTGCCAGGCTCTGCCGTCTGGTACAGTTACATATATTATATATAATATATGTAATATATACACACAGTTTATATGTATATATATAGATTTATATATAAACCTATATATTAAAAAAGCTAGATAAATAGGCTGTGTGCTTGCCTTGCCTGTGGCTAACACAAGTTCGATCCCAGGCACGTTATATGATACCCCGAGTACATACAGCAGTGATCCCTGAGCTCAGAACCAGGAGTAAGGCCCTCAGTTGGGTCTGGCCCGCAAACAAACAAAAACAGAAAGGAAACTAGAAATCCAGATAAATTCACATATCTTATAAAAACAAATTACCATATCTAAATATATATATTGCAATTGAGAAAAAAGTTTTCTTAAGCCTAGCAAGAAGCCAGAGCAACCCACACATCATGTGGTCAGTCATTCTCAACATTCAGACTCCATATTTCCTCAGAGCTCCATCCAAGAGAAAACCTGATCTTTCCCCTATAAGTTTCATCAGTAAATGCTCGAGATGAGAGCCTTCTACTGATAGAATACCACCTGCACGGCAGAGCCTGGCAAGCTACCTGTGTTTTATTTGTTATGCCAAAAACTAGTAATAATTATGTACCTCAATTCCATGACCTGAAGTATGGTTTGAGGCTCTTCCCTGTCCCTGGAGCAAGCAGATGCACTTGAGCTACACTTGCTTGACAGGACGATGTGGAGATGTTACTGGTGCCTGCTTGAGCAAATTGATGAACAACGGGAAGACAGTGATACAGTGATATATATATATATATATATATATATATATATATATATATATATATATACTGCAGAGAGCAGAGCCTGCCACCAAACACATGTTTTGTTTTCTTGGAGAGTATGCTATTATTATCATTCTACTTATTATCAGCTTAAGGAGCTGGTTACTCCCCCTCATCTAACCGCACCACTTCCTTCCAGCAGAACCCTTTCTGATCAGAGTCCACCAGGAAACTTACTGCCCTGCCTCTCTCCTGTGCCCCCACCTACAGGTTGAACAGCTACGTTTCTCAAGCACGAGGATATTATTTCAATAATATCCGAATGATCTCTAGCCCATTGCCTCCCAAGAAAACAAAGCCCCTCAACTCTCAACAAGGCTGAGATCTTTTCAACTTTCCTGATGTTTTAAGGGATGTGTCAGCTGCCACTTTATGAATGTGTTTTTATACCTCGAGAGAGCCAGGGAGGCCTCGGCCCAGAGCAAGGCCTGAAATTCTGCCTCTAGGAACCACGTGCCCCCAGACCCCCATAGGTGGCATCTAGAAATTAAAAAGGGGAAAATGCAGCTCAGTGCCGTTATAGATGGGTCCTTTCAATGTCACCATTTCCAGGCACCCCGATACACAAGTTTCTTGTGGCGTGACAGTGTGACACCCACAGAGCACCATCACCTCTATCAGGTGTGTGGTCAAGTCTCTCCCATAATTCCCATCTAACCTGCTTTCCTGGGATTTCAGGCAATTGGGTCAAAAGTGTCCAGAGCAGGTTTGAATGACCAGGAAAATTAACTTTGAGCCTCGCCTATTTGCATTTTAAAGGAACGGTTTGCACATGAGTAAAATTCTACTATGTTGATTGAGAGAAACTACATTTTCCAATCTCCTCAGGTTCAGCTAGGACCTCAGGTGCCCTCTGGCCCCAATAAGCAGAGCTTCTCTCTGCCTTCGCTGCAACACTTAAGTGCTGACGCAGGCTCGTGCCCAGGTGAGGCCTGTATAAAAGTTCTCAGCGATGCCTCACCCTTCCTGGCGTATCCTTTTTAGCCTGGGTCTGCAGCTGTCCAACAGAGGCTTGCATTTCCTGCATATGTCCCTGTCTCTGCCTTGGTTTCTCTGACCCACTCGGGACACGTTTAGGTGTGCACCTGACATTCACACAGCACAACCTGGAAGAGAAGCTGCCTTCATAGAGACCAGCCTGGACCCATGGGAACCAGTAAGGTAAATAAATGCTGTCTTTTACTCAAATAGTTCTGTGCCACATTCTGCCTGTTTCTTTTGAGTTCTTGTGGAAAGGTACCACCACTCGCCAGCTTTCCGGGGCTGGAGAAGACACCCTTGAAGGAGCTTCTCTTCTTCCTGTGTTTCTGGTCCACTCCTGTTTCTGGAGAGCACTGGCAGAATCACCTGTTTGCTCTCAGAAGGGACCCAGGCTCAAGCGGTGCCAAGACCAATGTACTCCACCTGGCTATTTATGCTTGTGCTTTTCAGGGGGATTAGCATGTTTGCAGACCTATAAACCAGAATTTGGCAGTGTTTGTGAACGAATAAGATCAACTCAATGGCTTGAAATGTAATGCAGTGAATATATGTGGCAGGTAAACAAGTGCCAGGTGCAGAGATAGCATTTGGGGAGACAAGGGTGAGCAATCCCTTCCTGCCATTGTAACCTAATGGGTGTCGCTCCATCTCTTGTCAGCAGTCCCTCAGGGAGAACACAGTGATTTTGCTTGGAGGTATGGGGAAGCTGAGTTCGGAGCAGGAGCCTCACTGGGGCTCAGTGTGCTGGGTGGCTCCAGGCTGCCTGAATTCTCTTCTGACCTCACGCTTTCTGCCTGGGCAAATGGCCTAATCTCACGAGACCCAGTTACTCCTCTGTGGAAGGGAGGATTGGTCTGAGAGTTATTATGAAGAGTCAAAGATGAGAAAGTCTTGACTGGTCTTGTTAAGCTTCCAGGAGTGTAGCAGGTGTGTAGCCAGGGTTGGCCCTGCAGGCTGTTGCTGACTTGCTCAGGGTAAGTTCATGCTGAGCGGAGGTGATCAGGAAGGCAGTGTCTTTGCCAGAACCTGGTCGAATGTTCAGAGGAGGAGCATGAGAAAAAGGAGAATCTAGAAGCCAAGGTTATTTATTCTCTATCCATTTGTCAACCAGTGGTGTCTTAGGTTGTTTTCAGTATTTGAATTTTTGTACAAAATTCTGCAATAAATATGAGGTGCAGATTTCTTTTAATTTATGTTTTTGTATTGCTGATGCATAAAAAATAAGATAAGGGGATCATAGGAATTAGATCATCAGGAAGAAGGTGACATCAACTGATTGTTACAACAGCTATTAAACTTTTGGCCACTTAAGCAATGTATATCATGTTTGGTGTTCCTAAAGTATTGCATCCTATTTACACATTTAAATGACTTCTGTAGCATGACAGATTTGTTCTTAAATGCTGAGAATAATTTAAACGGAAAATTTTATATTCGCCTACATTTTATGCCTGGGACTGGTTTCAACTTGGATTAGTTTTAATAATACCTCCTTCAATCTAATTAGCCCAGGCAGTCAGAGGTTCCTTATCCTGGGGCTGGAGTAATAGAACAGCACTTGCTAGAACATTTGCCTTGCACACGGCCGACCTGGGTTCAATCCCCAGCATCATATGATCCTCAGAGCACTGCCAGGGATAATTCCTGAATGCAGAGCCAGGAGTAACCTCTGAGCATCTCCAGGTGTGACGCCTCCCCACCAAATTCCTTATGCCTTTTGTTTATACTCTGTGGTTATTTCTAGGGGGTCTCCTGGGAAAAAAACTGAGCCATTCTGTTTGAGCAGGTTAGCGGAAATGGGAGCTCTTAACCTATGGGATGAAAAGGGATAGATGAGTCAGACATACCATAGGGGCTAGAGCATTGGTATGTGGCTAACTTCAGTTTGATCTCCAGCATTGCACATGGTCCTTTGAAAACTGCCAAGAGTGATCCCTGGGGACAGAGCTAGGGAAGATGGGTCCTGAGCACTCCTGGGTATAGCTCAACACTTCAAAACAAAAAAAGATGGGTTAGCAGTAGAGCTTGAATCCAATCAGGAAAATGTAATTCCTGTGAAGGTACCACCCCTCTGTCAACCTGGACATCCCTTGTCCCTTCCTGTTTCCTTGGGCATTAATTACACTCTGACACCAGGTGACTTGACATGTGGCTCATGCCAAGAGCACAGGCATTTTTCTGAATGTTTTACTTTGCACCAGAAAAACCAGAAGTGGCTAAATCATTGTTCTTTGCTTCCACAAACTCCTATTTCTGCACCCTTATCCAACCCACACGTCTCCCCCAGGCAACTGTAATGATATTTTTTAGCTAAGAAGAGGGCATTCCCACTACTCTGACAGATGAACAGATGAGGGGCGGGCCTGAGGAGTGAGTGGGTGGGTGGGGCTAGCAGGGGGCTGTTGGCAACATCTGTGCTGCCGAGAGCCTGGAGCCTTCAGAGTGCTTCTTTCCCAGAATTTCTGACTCTTTAGGTTCCGGGGCCAACCTCCAGAAACAAACTGGAGAGTCAGTGTAACCAGATGATTCTCCTTCAGATGAATGGTTTGTTGTATCATTTGTAGGTGTAAAAAGATTTATTAACTCATAATTTTATCAAGTAGTAATGTGTGAGTAAATGTTTTAATAAGGTCACTAATTCCATTACAGTATGTTGTGTTTAATAGCCTTTAAAGGTGAAATAAAATTATCAGCTCTTAGTTACTCTCCAATTTTTTTGTAGGCTTAATGAGGGGTTTCTAGAAGCTCACACTTTCTGGAAAGTATGAAGGTATAAACTTGGCCCTTTCTCGCCTGCCCCTCCAGGGCATTCTACTTCATTAAGAAATAACACTCAGTGTGGGGGCTCACAACTAACATTGGAATTAAAGGAGATTAAGACTAGAATCCTAACTCAACCACACAGCATACGGGACTGTGAAAGAGACCCTTAGCCTGGCTAATTCTGCAGATTCACTTCTGCAAAATGGGATCGATCATAAAGTCCTACAGTTAACAGGCAACACTTACCAACGTACCAGAAAGGGACAGTGAGTAGAATAAAAGTTATATTCATTATCTATTATGGTGGGACAAATTTACCCATAAGGGTTTACAACATTTATTCTCTCCAGTCTCTGTGGGCTAGGAATCTTGGTCATAACCTGAGATCAAGGTGACAGCCAGATGTCAGTGGCTGAAGGTTTGACTGAGGGAGAATGTGCTTCTGAGCTTACTCAGGATGCTGGTGAGGCTCAGGATGTTGGACTGAGACCTCAGCTCCTCCTCAGCTATTGGCTGGTGATGTTCCTGGGTTCCCTGAGCTGTCCGCTTTCTCCATTCAGACGTGGCAGCTGCTGTCAGTCAGAGTAAGCAAGCAAGAGGACTGGAGCAGCAAGTCAGAGGACACCATTTTTGCTCACTTAGTCTCTTAAGCAGCATTCCGTTATTTTATCATTTTGTGTTCCATGGGAAGCCAGTCACAATTTATTTCTAAGTCACATTTGAAGGGGACAGGTCAGATGAGACTGTGGACACCAGGTGGTGTCATTGGGAGGCATTTTAGAGACTGCTTGGTATAGCGGTAGTCATTATTGTTTGAGTAACTTCCTACTGAATAGGAGCATATTTTACTAAGTCTCTATTTGACTACTTGACACCCACTATTGACTCCTTTTTTCAACTCTGTGAAGTTCACGTCTTGCATGGTGTAGAGGGCTTTAAAGACCAAGGTCCTTTTGCTCCTTTAGGTTTTTAGGTATTTTTTTTGGTGGGCAGGCCACATCTGATGGTGATCAGGGGCTACTCCTGGCATGCTGTTCCCAGAATTGTGGTGCTCAGGGTACCATGTGGTGCCAGGATCCAACCCTGGCTTCCTTTTATGCAGAGCATACAGTGGTCCTGTGAGCCGTCTCCTGGGTCTCTTCCGACTTTCCCCCCTGCTGTTCTTCAGCTCCTTGAGTCCACTCGCTTCTTGGAGTGTCCAAACATACCTTGGTTTTACAGACACCCCCGAGTGGTTCCCCCTGAGATTCACGATGATATTCCAGGAGATTAATGTCACCGAAAGCAGCGGTGGTGTCTGTTTAGTTCCTGTATTTTAGGGGAAAAAATCAATATGTAAAATTTACATATTTCTCCTTTCAGAAGAGAACAGGAGAGCATTTACGTATGCGGGAATGAGCTTGTGAGGTTTGAAAGTCAGCAGAAGTTGGAGACATTGCCACGCATATTCATGGCCCATGGTTAGGCTGCTGCTTCTTTGTTCTGTTTTGTAGACTCGAGTCATCCTTCAAAGTCACACTTAGATGTCACTTGTTTTTCTCATCTCCCCTCCCCATTTTGTTTTAATGACTGAGTTTTGTATATACTTGTGGTGTGTGTGAGGAGAGAGAGGTCTCACTCTGGGGGTGCCAAAGGACAGTGCCACTAAGCTACTGGCTGTGCATGTGATGTGTACTGGGGATCTAACGCTCAGCCTTAGACTTGCAATTCAGGAACACTACCACCAGCCTACTCCTGAGTCCCATGATGAAACCTTTTTCTGTGATCATTTCTTGAGGCCCCTTAATACTAATTATAACCCCATCTCTTCTGTTTCCCTATTGCATTGGCTGTGCTCCTTCCAGAATGCTCAGCTTTGGGTAGAGCATGTACAAAAGTACCCAATATCCTAGAATGCCATGTTGCCATAGAGATGGGATAGGGGGACAGTTGGTTTCCTTTTAGTGTGTAATCTCTTCAGTTTGGAGTCACTGCTCTTCTCATGCCCCCTGTACTTAGAAATCTAAACATTTTTTCTGCTCTGGAGGCTGGCGAGGTAGCACAATGGGTAGGGAGCTTGCCTTGCACACTTCTGACCTGGGTTTGCTCTCCAGAACCCCATATGGCTTCCTGAACACTGCCAGGAGTGATCCCTGAGCACAGAGCCAGTAATAATGCCTGAATTATTCTAGACACGGCCCCAAAATAAAAACAAAAATATTTTTTTTGTTTGTTTTACTGGACCTCATTGCCCAAGATATCCTTGCTTGTCTAGGAGATGGACCCGACTCTCCAATAACCTGTTTCACCAGAGACTATGTCCTGATCCCTCAGCTGGCTGGAGGTTGAGCTGGGATTCAGTCCTGGCCGTCTCACTGCGTGGGCTTACTTTGCGCCTGGCTCCCCCTGCAAACATTGGAAAGAGAATAACTCTCTAAGTGCCTCTTGTAGTCAGCCCTTTGAGTTCTGACAGACAGGTGCTTCAAAGGCATGAGGAAACATGGGATATTTTTCATGCTTTAGGACTGTTTGAAAACCAATATGGAGTCACAATGCCTCCCTAAGGAGCATTTACCAGTCGTTCTCACTGCCCCTGTCAGTCTTCCACATTGTCTTTCTTCCTGCATCTTTCTGCAACAAGCCATCTGCTTGGTGAGGTCATTTTTTTCCTTCCAAAGTGTCCCAGTTACTATTCTATAATTTATTATCTATTTGTCTCTAGACGGTAGGATCTCTTATATTTCTCTATGTAATTCCTTTATCATTTAGAATGGAAATGGCCCTCTGTTTCTCACCTGGCACCCTTCTTTGTGAATGTTCCCCTCTACCCTGCTGGATAATCCTGGTGGGACTAACCATGATGTGCCTAATCCAACCTTGTCTCAGTAATAGAGCAAATGCCCAGACCTTAATCCATGAACCATGACCAGGCCCACCTGTGGAAGTGATCACGAGACCTCAGCCAGACCAATCAGAATGGTCTGCATTGATGAAAACAAATTCCCTGTATGATGAACTGGGAATAAAGAAAACTGCTCCAGAGGATCATGCTTTGTTAAGTAGAACAGGAAAAAGCCACATGGAGGAGCAGACTTAGAACTGGGGTAGAGCTGGCGACCTCCTGTGTGGTCTGACCTCTGAACTGCAGAACTGGCTGCCAGGGGATGCAGCTTGCAGCCCCAGTTCTCAGTGCTAATGAACGGCAGCTCATCCCTCAAACCTGTTAGAAATGTGCTTTAATCATTTCCCAGTCTAAAGGCATGGGTAATGAGTCAATTTCAACTTGCAAAAGAGTTGCTAGATAAAAGAATATAAATTAAAAAAAAAAACAAAGAGAAAGCAGATATTAATGAATGGTTGCTGGGGTGGGGGAAACATCGGTTCCTAGTTATACTGGATTTTAAGTTATATTTGAATTTTAGAGAAACATTAAATAATTTTTCACTATAATAATTTAAGTGTGATTTAAGTGTATGTCCCAATAATACCTGGGCATAATTATACACAAAAACTACATTGATCTGAAATTCACATTGTTGCTTGTAACACCAGGTGGAGGATTCCAAACAGGATAAGCCTTATTGGGGTAATGATGTCTGCTTTGCATGGGTAAGTAGAAAGGTACCGCATACATGCCAGACACACCATCCCTCCAGGCTCAGAAATGTTCTACTGTAGCTTTAGGTGATGCAGTGTATTTTAGTATTAGTAATAATAATGTAAATAATGGCAGTTTCCTTTTCCTCTAAGCGCTTAACATATCCCATCTCATTTAATCCTCATCACAATATGTTGTTGGCTGTATTTCATAACTGAGACCCAGAGAAATTTACATTCTCACAGCCAGTAAATGGCAGAGCTGGGATTCAAACCTGTGTCTGACACCAAGGCTCAAGCCTTTTCCAATTCATCTTCTGCAGGAAGCAAATATTGTCCCTAACACCAGCAATGCAGAAGACATCTCAAAATGCTATTTTACAAATTACTATATAAACACTTATAAATCCAGTTCTTGGCCCAAAATGGGAAACTGTCCTTTCACGACAAAGAGCAGCAATTCAACAACAAATTGGAACCTTGTGTGAGGCAGTATTTTGGCAAACAGATTTCAACAGTTGACACCAGCGGAGTGCCAATTGTGAAAACTGGTTTTAGGCTAGAAATGTCAAACCGGCATTATGACAAGGTGAGAGAATGTGTTTAATCTGTATCGGGGTGGGAGCTGTGGCTAGATGCACTCCCTGTGATTCCAGAGTTGGTCATTAGTGGGTCTAGAAGCTTACAGTTCTCAGTTATAATCGCCTGGAAGTGATTGTCTCGAAGCACTGGCATTTGGTAAATGAAGGTAGGAGACGGCAGCTGCATGCTGCTGCCCATTGCTATTCTCAGCTATGTATTTAAAGCACAATGCGTTTTTAATTCAGCTATAAGGTAGGGAGTTGCCAGGCTTGCAAAAATTCAAGGGGTGGCATGGAATTGTATTTTCCCCCTACCTCACTCCTTGAGAACAATGCATGCGAGACAGATAACGGAAGGGAAATTGCGAGACCGGAGCTTAAGCAGAGCTGCTTCAGGCTCAGGGAGAATGGGGAGGGTGCTGCCGTAGGAAGGCGTGTTTCCCACCACCTGCCTGCACCTCTTTGGGGTGTTGAGGTGTGAAGCTTGGAGAATAACGTAAATAAACTTGCAGCCTTAGCCTAAACATGTCCATTCATAGGCACAATGTCCTCAGCATTCAGGACATCATAACTTCCCTGAAGCTACTGCATCTGCAGAGAGCATTGCCAATGGGGGTCAAGCTTCACAGAGAGGGTTGGGGGAGGAAGTTAACAAGAGAATCATGAGCAGGTGTCTGTGTCGGCTCTGGGAACACTGGAGAATACTTGTAAGATTAGGAGAAGTTTCTAGAGGCCCCTGTGAAGCCCTGAGTATTAGACTTGGTGCGATACCTTTCCTATATACAGGTCAGTACGGCGTGGGCCTCCCACTTTACAAGAAGGAACGCTAGCTGGGGAGAAAAATAAGATTTATTTTTAAATAGAAAGGGAGCGACTGACATAACCAAAACAAAGATCAGGGAATGTACATTCTGGATGAAAGCAAATTCTTTCCAATAAAGGAAGAGAGAAATGAAACCTAAGAAGGAAAATGCATTGTTTTCCTTGTACAGGAATGAGGGAGAACAACCACCTTCATCTTCTCTGTGTGTTTTCAAGATCCTTGGGTTGACAGGATGGTGGCCTCTTCTCCAAGTGATAACCAAGTGGGGCTTAGTTATGAGGTATCAGAGACCCTCTCTGGTGCCCCTGTCCTTGTCCATTCCCATTGGGTCCTTATCACAGTCAACCGTAATAAATCTATTTGAAGATTGCAGACTGCTTTCTAAGATCAGAAGATACCATTAGCATTTCTCCAACATTTCAGGTTGTCCCTGGGGACTTTTATTGTATTACTCTGAATCTTATGAATGAGATGAATATTTCATTGTGCTCCGTTACACAACAGTCCTTAGTATATATTATTAAGATCTAATTGTACAAATGCTCTCTATCACCAAATATGGCTCAGCCTTGGCACCCGCTGAGCCTGCATCCTTTCAGACTTTTCAACTAGGCACAACAGACATTTCTGTGGGTAAAAAAAAAGAGAGAAACCTAAAATCAGTCAATATCTCTCTAGATTCAGCGCAGAATGGGGTTTTGCAAGATTAAGGGAGTATTGGCATTTACAGCAGCAGGAGGAAATTAGGGAGTAGGACATTTCTCATGATTTACAGTGATGATATGAACAAAAATCCAGTGTCCTCAATATCTTTCCTTCCTTAAAATGATCCACTAGTTTCCTGTCCCTGACAGAGTCAAGTGCAAACTCTCAGTCTGAAATTTGAGAGCCTTGGGTCTGCTCTTCAGGCTAAAATTTTCCTCAGCTTCCTTTCACGCTCCTTGCAGTAAGTCCATCTATGCAGTGTCCTGAACATTCCCATTTCTAGAGCTTCCTTTCCAGGAACAGGACCCACTTCCGTCTCACCTTCTTCTTCAGAGCCATGGGGGCGTCCACTGTGGGGCTCACTGTTCCTTTCCTGGGATGTCTCTGACACTCTCAGCAAGTGGGCTTGAACCTGCTTTTTGGTCACTTCTATGTCTATCCTACTATTTTCACTGGACTGTCCTTTCCTGATGAATGAGGCCTGTATTTGAGTCTTCTTCCTGTGCCCCCTGCCTCCCTAGAGATCTGCTGGCACAACCCTGGACCATCACTGGCTTCAGTGTATGTTTAGGAAATGAACAGACACATGAAAAAATCCTATGGCTTGGGGTTAGGAGTAGTCAGGGTCCTTTTGCCACTTGGAAACACTGTCCAGGTGAGCTGCTGGTACTCTCATGTGACTCTCCATCTCTGTTTACATCATGGGTGTGTGCTGCTCACCCGTGTGCTTTGGCTAGAGAAGGTTGAGGTGGTCCAGTCACTGAAGCACTTTGAAGAGCCAGAGCAGTAGGACAGAGCTGGCACCCAGCATCTACAGATATGTTCCTGGTTTTGCGGTTCTAGCCTATAACCCCTGGCTCTGGGGTCTCTTTCCACTCTCAGGCCTGCTTTAATGACCACTTCTAGGTCATCAGCCCCCTCAGTTCTGGACCAATGCCATCTAGGGGAGCGGCAGGTCAATAGTGGTGGCTGGAGTAAGGTTCTAGGATTTCTAGGTCCCTGGTTGCCTCAGGCCCTGCCTGATGTAGTCCCTGGAAGCTCAGCTCTAATCACAGTGGCTTGTTACAGAAGGGGAGCCCATCTGCCCTGCCTGTATAAACACTGTCATCCCAGTCTGTTGAGGATCCCAACCACCCTAAACAGGTCATGGTTCTCCCTCCGTCTATCATCCCAGGCCTATACTCCTAGTGTGGGCCTCATTCCCTTCTCTGCAGGCTGTGTCAGATACCTTCCCAATGGCTGTTCCCCATGATAAACCAGGCTCATCCCTGTGGAAGCCATTTAGCCCTCCCCATGGCTCGCTGAAGAAGGCACAGCCTCTGTAAGACGGGTCTCTGGGCCCTGTCCAAACCCGCCCCTTCTACGCTTCCAAGATCAGTGCTTGCTTCTTCTTCCCTGAACTTTAAACTCTGGCAACCCTTGCCCTTTTGCTATTTCCTTGTTTTTTCCATCATCTTGACCTCTAGATACCCTCCCTCCCTTAAACCTTCCTATCTGGCCAGCTGTCACTGTTTTCTTAGATTTCCCTGAAATATTTCCTAACCACAACCCTCTCTAGGCCACTTTAGAGTAGGTGCCCCTCTTTTGTATTCTGCAGTTTACTGTGACACATGGCGCTGGAAGGTCAGTATTAACAACCACCCCCTCACCTTTCCCGCCACCTCTCCGCGCCCCCAACCCGCCCCCAGAGGAACTCACCATCTTGCTGCTGGTATTACTGCAGCAATTATTTGGTATTAAATGCTGCACACCGTGGTGATCCTGCCATCCTCTCACTGCCCATGGAAAGAAGGCAAAAAATTCCAACTCTGACTTTTTTCTATCCCCAATCACAAAAGAACCTTCTAAAATGTTCTAAGATAAAAGAGCAATCAGGATGTCAGTGGGTGGCAAATACCAGAGATAAAAGATGTTAGAGATCAGCAGTAAGAATGGTGAAAGGCACCATTCAAGGCAACTGAAGGAAAAGGAATCAGTGAAGTGGGTGGGCTGGACATATTTGCCACAGAGCTATTCCCTTGAGCTCAAATTGGATCACCATAACTCTAGTCAACACACCCACAAGTGTACACTGGTTAGAAGAGAAGCAAAATGAAGGACGGAACCTTCCTAATCCACATATTATTATACCCGGAACATAGGTGCCACAGAAATCTCCTAGTACTTCAGAGACATTCATGCTCCACAGGAGATGAAGGCCCACCATTGACTCCCCTGACAACCCAACCCAATCAAAGCCCCATCTATCTCGGTCTTTGTGATACTGATCTCATAGCAGAGATGGAAATAAAATGCTCCTTCCATTGTCATTTCTGCAGAAAACACTATAGCAGAATGTTCTTTGACCGAACTCAGAACTACTTCCTTTTTAAAAGCAAGTTTGGGAGGCCATAAGGGGTCTTCTCCACTATGTCTTTCTCCCTCTGGTTCATCTCATTCCAGTTGACTTACTGGCCATCAATTGGATATTGGATATTAAGTTAAATTAAGTACTTAATAGGTTCTAAACGGCTCCACTGTGGCTTAGACGAGGGTACTCCTTTCTTGATTTAAACAGTAAATCGTATCGCCGTTTGCCAGTATGGTGATTCGTGCTTTGGCAGCCTTTGCAGATCCGTAAGTAAACTAGTAGATTTCCCTGACACAATAATCGGCCTTACTGTCTAGACTCATCACACATTATTCTTATACATTGAATTAATATAGAGAAGCAAGATGGTTGATGGTTTCATTTGTTGTACCATTAATGAAACATAAAACAGATGTGTGAAACACTGCCTTCGTAATAGAAAGTGCATTAGAAATTATTTATCTGCAGAAATCATGTTCTGAATACAAGGCAGGAGCAAAGTATAGTTTTTTCTCCTGACAGTACTGGGTCAGCTATTTTTTTTAAACTATTAAGCATAATATCTGTGGCTGCAGTTAAATATAAAACCATTATTTGTTCTCTCAGTTCAGCACAACATTAATATCACATAAAATCAACCATACCTCAGACACTTGGTTGTGACTCACTTTTCTTATTCCTCATCATTTCCCAGGTAATTCACTTGAATATGAGAGAATGAGGGAAGCTTATGGACTCCCTTGCATTCTACCCAGAGACCATACTGGTGATGAAGTGGAGGAAGAAATAAAGTCAGCCAGGGAAACTTGGCAGCTTCCTTGGGTACTGAGGGAATCTGTCCATCCCCTCAGTTTTCATTCTTTAATATGCAGAGGGAAAACATGGCATGCTAAATTCCAGGGGGAATATAAAACAGCTTTCTAAAAGAAAGCTTGGCAGCCCCACCAGTAGCTTATACTGCATTCCTTGACTTGGATCGTTAGGGCGGCCAGGGAGATGGGGTCCACAGGTTAGGTTCTGTTCTGGGACACTGTGCTCATCACCAGCATCTTGCCAAGGAAGGGAGAGGACAGGAGAGAGCAAGGAAGAGGAGTACAGGGCTCAAGTGGCTCTAGATGTTTTGCAAACCTTGCCCTTTGGTCAGTCTTCCCAAGTGGTCCTTAGTGACCGCTGCAGGCTATATTGGGCATTCAGGATAAGTGGCCAATAAAGTATTTCCTAGGCTGTCCTCACATCTCAGCTGTGTTATTGTGCCCTCTCTCCTGTGGGATAATTCAAGAAACCTTTAACCTATAGACAGATACTTTATGGATAGCCTCAGCGTCCACGTCCAGTGTTGGCCAGTCCTCAGGTATATCGTTACTCAGATCATTATCTGTTTAAGCCTAACATCTTATATATCACTTGATCACTTGACATGCCGTTATTCATTGATTTGCTCAAGCGGGTGCCAGTAACATTTCCATTTGACCCTATTATGTGTCAGAGTAGCCCAATGGCATCTGGTTGCTTCAGAAATACGAAAAGCCTCAAACCATTTGTTCAGGGTCTTGATGAAGAAGTCTGACCATCTTGTAGGTGGGCGGCCATGTGATCTTTTGACATCCCGTGGGATCCAGTTGGTAACGGTTCTAGTCCAGCGGTCATCTCCAAATCGAATTACATGTCCAGTCCATCTGATTTTCGATGCCTTGGCAAACGAGACAGCATCGTTGACTCTGGATCATTGATGGAGGTCGGAACTCTGGATTCCTTCTCTCACTTGAGTGAGGCGTGATATTCCAAGTATAGCTCTTTTGAAGGCATTTTATATATGCATTAGGCATATATAGACTTCAAGCTTTTGTGATTTTTTTTTCTTTTTGGGTCACACCCGGCAATACTCAGGGGTTTCTCCTGGCTCTGCACTCAGGAATTACTCCTGGCGGTGCTCGGGGACCATATGGGATGCCGGGGATAGAACCTGGGCCTTCATGGGCCGCGCGTGCAAGGCAAATGCCCTACCTGCAGGACTATTGCTCCGGCCCAAGCTTTTGTGATTTTTTAAGATGTTTCTCTAAGTAGACTGGGGGTTTGCAAGCAGGAACTTCAAAAATCTGCATTCATCAGTACCTTACAATATTCCTATCCTGTGATATAAAAGATACTGAATGATCGAATGGATGGATGCTGAAGAGGTGCTCTTTCCCTGCTGTATCTATCCCTCTATAACCACAGAGAAAAGGAAGGAGCCAAAGAGATAGTATAGGAGTTAAGATTCTTGCCTTGCAGGTGACTGCCTCTGGCATAAAATTTGCATCTCTGGTGGCTGCATATGATCCCCTGAACACTACAAGAAATGACCCCTGAGCACAGCCATGCGTGTGGCTATCCTCCCTCATCCCCACCCCTGTACATCCTCCCTCATCCCCACCCCCATACAAAAGCAAAAAGTAAATAGTGAGAGGGAATGAAGTTTGCTCGAGTGCCTCCAGCAGCTCAGGTGTAGATTGTTCCTGGGAGCTTCTTGGTCTTGTGGCTGTACAAACTTAATACAAATGGGATCAGATTTACTACCAGAACTGGTGTTATCTTGGGCTGGTATGTGACTCGTGTGGTAAAGTGTGTGCCTTGCAGTGCTTTGGTTCCATCCCTGCTGCTCCATACTCCCCACCTGCTTGAGCACTGCAGTGTGGCCCTGGTGTTCCCAGGTATAGCCCCCATAATAGTAACACAAAAACGGATATTAAACATATCACGTTAATGAGTAATTTGTATTTTAAATGGTTTGACTTGGAAAAAAACAATCTATGCATTCATTAAAAAACAAACAATTGCCTATTACATTGTGCTGCCATCTGGGAAACAGGAAAGAATCCCATTGCTTCAGCAACTCATGATCCAGCTGGGAAACAGCTGAGAATGGGCTACAGACCTGACTGACCGAGAGAAATCATGGTGGTCTCAAGTGCTACCTGCTTGACTAGCGATGAACACGATGGGCGAAGGGAATGCAGAATTAGAGAAAGTCTCATCCAAGAAGGGATGTGAACAAACAAATGGATGGTTAGTGCATTTAGCTTAAAAAGAAAATTTAAAGGAGAGAAAAAGAAAGGTAGAGAGGATGGGAAGAGAAGGAAAATGGAAGGAAAGGAGAGAGATGATAGTGTTAAACTCCCTTCTTCACCACTCACTTGTCTGTTATCATTACCTTTGCTTTACAATTGCTTCCACTGTTAAGTAATTACACGTGAGAGCCTATAACAGATGGTAAATAATTACTTTTTGCCAATTGTCCAAGCCCATGTTTTCACTATCAACGATAATTAGTGATCCAAGCAATGGCAGTAGTAGTACACTGCAACAAAAGACTTTCCCTTGCTGCCTGGAATTTTATACATTCACTGGAGCACAGGAAAAGGCATCTGAGAGACAGCAGAGAAGGACTATCTTCAAGCAGCAGAGTGGGATTTGGATTAGGTGTGAAGTTTGGTGCCAGCAAGTACAACTGCAGTGTTTCCTCTGCAAGCTTTGAGGTTATTATATCCACGGTTTGATAAAGGCTATAATCAAACTCTTTGCTATATGCTTGTTGTAGTAATTCAGACATTTAAAAGTGTCTGTTCACTCTAAAGAAAATAAATTCTGGGACGAAATCTTAGGTTATGCATGTGGAGAAATGAACCTGACCAGTGTCACAGTCTGCATGGAATGCCAATGTTTGGGGACAGTGGGCGCAGATGTCACAGAAGGACAAAAAATGTGCATGGGAGTGAAGGGTATAGTTTAATTCAGACAGCTTGCTTCGGGGGGCTGATCTCCTGGCCCCTTGCAGAAGACCCAGCATGGGTGCTGGGGCAAAGTTAGCTGCTGTCTTTGTTCATTTGATGTTGAACAAATGGGAAAGGCAACGCCGCTTTGGAATCAAACATGAGAAGGGAAAGATTTCAAGTTGATCGAACCATTGCAGCATGAATCGCTCTTTCCCTACTGGTAGCTCAGCCCACCGGTAAGGAGACCTGCCCTTGCTCCTTGCTGTGCCGCACACACAGTGCTCGGAAGCTCCCGCCTCCCCCACCCTCTGTCTTCTCAACCAGACAGTAGCCTGTTGTCAGCTGTCATGCTTCCTGTAAAAGCTCCTTCTGCAGAAACTTTTGTTTTTGTTTCCTGACCTGTAATCTTCCTGGTGCTTCTCCTCCCTGTTGACTTGACAACCTGAACATCAGCTGTGCATGCCAGGAGGCTCACTGGAGAGCAGACAGACCGTCCTCCGAAGGAGACATTTGATGGGCTTCAGCACTAAGCTGCCAGCCTCTGCTCCAAGCAGAGGAAAATCGATCCCGTTCCTGTTTCAGGAGCGGTGATGTGAGTGCAAGGCAGTTTGTGTTTAATGGGGTCCCAGGGGTTCGGGGAGGAGGAGCATTTATTTCCTTGATGCGCGGGCGATTGTCCTGTGTGGAAATAGGAAAGGGTGGGAGAGGGAGGCTCCCTGTGAGGGTGCTCATCCTGCTGCAGCCAGGCTGGGAGGTGCCCACACTGCAAGGCTAGGCTGGGTTTGCTCTCCGTGGTGACTCAGGTGGAAGTGAAGCTTCTGTTCTTGCTGCCACAGAGGAGACGTATTTCTAATACTTCTGCCCAAGGGAAATCCCTGTGCTTCGGATGGGCTGTTTCAATAGTCCTTATTTGCTCTGGATTATGTAATGGTCTGGGCAGGACCCTGACTTCTCATGCAAGAATTCGTGGGAGGTTGGGTGCTGGGCGTGGGCGTGCTCCCAGATGAAGTCTGTGAGGTTGCAAAGACCGGGTGTGGGGAAGCTCCCATGCCAAGCTGGAAGTTCTAAATCACTGAAGGCTTTTTAGCTGGGGAGTAACACAATTTTCTATTGACATTTTTCGTGGAATATTGTTCCAGATATGTGTGGGCAGCTTTGGGAAGGATAAGACAGGTGCCAAAAAACCCATTAGGGATCTCTATTACTAGTTCAGGAAAAGCCTCAGGCTGCAGGTATAACCAACCAACTGTTGGACACTTCAGTTTCCACGAATAAAGACAAACCCTATCCTCTTTCTACAACTGCTTTCTACATTCTCTCTCCTGGTAGAATAACGTCAACTGCTGCATACGAGTCTTGGTTCATCCTTGGGCGGAGCCATAGCCCAGCGGGTAGGGCGTTTGCCTTGCACCTGGCTGGCCCATGCCGGCCTGGGTTCGATCTCCGGCATCCCATATGGTTCCCTGAGCACCGCCAGGAGTAATTTCTGAGTGCAGAGCCAGGAGAAACACGTGAGCATTGCCGGGTGTGACCCAAAAAGAAAAAAAAAAAGAGTCTTGGTTCATCCTTAATACTGTCATTTGCTTCCTTCCCATATTTCTAACCCTCTTTTTTGGTCTAGTTTACCTCTTATCTCAATTTCTCCCTCCATTCCATTTCTAAAAATATTACTTAAGGGGCTAGAGCAAAAGCATAGTGGGCAGGGCATTTGCCT
Source organism: Cryptotis parvus (assembly GCA_021461705.1). Taxonomy (NCBI): domain Eukaryota; kingdom Metazoa; phylum Chordata; class Mammalia; order Eulipotyphla; family Soricidae; genus Cryptotis; species Cryptotis parvus. The sequence continues at coordinate 628,810 of JAJIBD010021497.1, forward strand.
TGCATGTGGCCGACCTGGGTTTGATCCCCAGCATCCCATATGGTCTCCGAGCACTGCCAGCAGTAATTCCTGAGCAAAGAGCCAGGAGTAACTCCTGAGAATCACTGGATGTGACCCAAAAAGAAACACACACACACACACACACACACAAATATTACTTAAGGTCTTTATTGTCCCTGCTGGAATTTTACAAAGCCTCCCGAATCATACAGAGTAGTATTTCGAGGGTCTGCTTTTCCAAAAGGGCATACAATGAGACACATTTACCCTTAGATACAAATTCCTACAGAGAAAGTGTTACCCAAATCGCCCAGCCTAGATTTACTATCCATTACCTGTTGTCAAGGCACTTTCCACGTTTTGTTGGCACTATGTAGTAAAATATCTATCATTGCCTCACATTAGGGTCAGCTATTATGGACCTGCTCTGACCTGAAACTGCCGAGGCTCTTGCGGGTAGTGCTTTCTGGAACCCAGAGATGCCCGACAATAAACTCATCCTTCATTCATGGCTATAGTTCCTGGCTAAGGTCAGTCCTAAGTCAGGAGAAAGGTTGGAGACTTCTGTATGGAGCTACAGTCTTGGTGCATTTTGGAAGTTGTATATGTTTCCAGGAAGTTTTGATGGCTGAGCCCAATGATTTGGAAGATAATAATGGAGGTAGACATTAATTTCTACACGCAAAGCAGGAGCCTGGCACTAGAGCACCAGCCCTCTCTGTTGTTCAGTTTGTGAGCAGGTGCAGTTTAGGACTCTTTGATGCATTGTCTCTGCCAGGTTTGCCACTGCTTCAGCCTTCCATGTCTAGGGTTGTGCTCAATAGAGGCAGGGGGCATTGAACAGATGTGCTGAATTTAGTGAATTGTTCTGTATCATCATTTTTGGCCACCTCATGAGCCATGTCTCATTATTCATAACCCCTCTTTTATAAAGGAGCAAGCTGGACGAAGGGAGATTCTATAAAGATATGAACCAGAACTCATGTTATTGGTCGGAACCCATGTTCTGTCCCTGAACATCAGGATTCAGACTGGTAGGAGGTCCCTGACATCTGCAAGGCCATTTTTAGGGACCCAAATCCTGTGAGAAGACTAACTTTTACATCCCCACGTACTAGTTGATAATCCCCCTTCTGTGATTTCAGAAGCTGATGGGTTTCTGAGAGCTGAGGTTAATTCTTTTGCCTGAAAATAGTACAAAGGTCCCTGGGAATTTTGTGCTGCTTATGCAGACTTTGGCACGGTCTCTGAAAATTCTGAAGACACCAACCCTCTCCCATGCCACTGCAGAGAATCCTGACTCCCTCAGGCCACTCGGTGTTCCCCTCTAGCACAATGGAGAGCAAGCAGTCGAGCTGTACAAGGCCTTCTCCAACAGCCCCAGTATAATGTAGCAATTGTGTCTTACACAACAATAATAAAGAAAAAAACTCCCAGCCAACTTTCTTCACATGACTGGGCAGAGAAAACAAGCGAATAGGGAAACAGACCAGCCTCCCCCAACTTTCCTCCCCAGAAGGCAGGTTCTAGAACTACAGCTGGATGCTCTTTCACAAATCAGATGAAGGTTGGACACCTGCTCCCTAGCACAGAAAGTGAATCTAATTTGTGAGTTCCATTCCCTTCACTCTGGGCTCTACTTACAAATGGCCCTTGGTGTCACATCCATTTCCAAAATATATCATTAAACAGCAAAACCCACCTCAGCAGGTTAAGATTAAAACTGATCATGTGGAAGCTAAGCTTTTACGTGTTTTTCTACCCAGGCTGAAAACAAGACTTTTAGCTTTTCTTCTTACAAAGATAATCTTCAGTTTAATGGACTAAAGAAAAAGAAGACAGAAAAAGCCAAAGCAAAATAAAAAAATCCCCTCTAGGAGAAAAGCATTTTATTAACGTCTCAATAAAAATTCAGTGAACATAATTCAGTGAAAATAACATTCTTCCTCCTGGAAAACCTAAATGCCTATGAAAAATGATCTTTATGCCCAAAGAGATAGCAATATAGTGTTTGCCTTACACTCAGCCAGCCCTGCTTTGATCCCGGCACAACATATGGTCCAGAGCACAGAGCCAGGAGTAAGCCCTGAACAGTCAGGTATGCCCCAAATACTCAAGTAAAATGAAATAATTTCAGAAATACATTGATCAAAGGTGAAAACAGACTATGTTCAAGTCTTCCACTGTTCCTATGCAACTTGGGTTTCCCTTGTATATTCAACCATGCAGAGGAAAAGCTGTAGAGATGTAAGATCTGATGCATTCTCCTAAGAGATGAAATGGGGTATTGCACAAACCTTGTATTTTTTTTTCTTTCTTTCCATCCAGATTCCTTTCCTTCATGCTTTGAATTTGTCTTTGGTCTTGGTTGGCCTTGCTTGCAGGACCTTGGAATAAATACTAGACATTACCTTGCATGATTGCTTTGAGATCAGTGAGGTCTCTGACTGTATATTCTGTAAGAAGCATTGTAAATGATGAGTGGAAATACAAGCTGCAAATGTGGGAGTGGGTTATCCAGAACCTTGTGAGCTCTGCTTGTGCTTGTTACCTGCCAGAACAGCCTGGTTAGGAGAAGGAATTGAACAGTAGGCAGGGAGAAAGACTTAAAAACTAAGCAAATAACTTTTCTAGTTCAAGCATCTTTTTTGACTGGAAATTCTCCAGTAGCAAGAGAAGGCTTCTCTCACTCATAAACATACTTTTTATAATCAAAAGTCGAGAAGGACTAGAGCAATAGCACAGTGAATAAGGTGTTTGCATTGTACATGGCCTCCCTGGGTTCAGTCCCTGGCACCCCATATTGGTCCACGGAGCTTGCCAGGAGTGATCCTGGAATGCAGAGCCAGGAGTAAGCCCTTAGCACCTTCCAGTGTGGTTCATAAACAAAAACAAACAAACAAACAAACAAACAAACAAACAAACCAACCAAAAGAGTTGGGTGTGTGGTGGCCGAATTCTGGGGTCCATCTTGACAAAGCTCTTTATTCTACATATGCTTAAAATCGTGTCAACATTCTCTCATTACTTTTAGTTCTTCTTCCGCCACCTCCATATGGCTCACCTTCCCTTCATTGCCAAATACATAGAAAAGTCTCTTATATTCCCTCTTCTTCGCCCTTGTCTCTGTGGAATTCATTTTTCCTATATCATTCCTGGAGCGTGATCATTGCTGTCTTCGGTTACCATTGTAATCTCATCGATCACCCTCAGCTGCCACAGCCAAAGGGTCCTTTCCCAGTGAGCGGTTGTGTTGTTCCTCAGAGACTCCTGCAGCCCATGTGGGCCCCTCCTCCTGCTTCTCCACTGTCCCGACAGCTCCTGTCAGTTGCTCGTTATGGCCACCCTTCCCCTTTCCTCCCCATTCTCATTTCCCCTTCTCTTTTTCCTTTCCTTTCCCAGACCACCTCTCTTTTCTCTCCCTCTCCCTCTCCCTCAGCCCTCTCACTGCCAGAGCATCCTAACGTAATGTCCCCAAAAGCACCAAAGCCACATCCAACCCCAAACATATCTTCTGTAATTTTCTCTTTTTCAGTCTTTCTCTCAGGGTCTTTGTGTGTCTGTCAGTGGATCCAAACCAGAATCTTGGGGGAATGAGGTGTGGCTACACCCCACATCTGAGACTAGTTCCAAGTCTTTCATCTACCAATCTTTTGACTCTACTTGTATGGCCGTTGTCCTAAAATTTTCACTCTCCCTAATCCTACACCCTTCCCTCCCCTTGACCTCCCTGCTTCTGTACTCTACCAAACTCATTTACATAGAGTCAGCCTGTATTCCCATATCTGATCTGGCATCTCCCTCTGTGAAAGTCCTTGGTGATTCTTCTGTTTCATAGGATAAAGCTCAACCTCTCAAACCTTTGTAGAAGACTCATGATTTAGCCTCTATCTACCTTTATTGCTGGCCACTTGAGCTCTCTTATATTTATTGCAAGTTTTGTTCAGTTTCCAGCTTCTTGCATGAGATTCCAGGCTCTGCACTTTTGCATGTACTGTTTTCTCTGCCTGAAGACTCCTTTGTCACGGGTTAGTTAGTGCAGCCCATCTTGTACTATTCCTCAGACAGATCTTGGGATACTCTTCCTTGGTCTCTCCCAGGCAGTTAATGGCTCTGTTCTCAGTAGTTTTATGATATTTTAATCATGCTTTTCTTAGGACTCACTGGAAATTTTGTAGTTATTTATAAGATTGCTTTCCCTATTATGAGCATCTTGAGGGCAAGGGCCTTGCTATTTTTATCATTTGAATTTCAGATACCTCTAGCCCTCTGTGAGTACAATTAGAAAGAGAACGAGGAAATTGAGGCCCAGAGAGCTGAGTGGACGTGTCAGGGACCATGCGGGATCTTCTGCCTCTGCCCTTCTGTCTCCTGTGCCAGACGGAGGCTAACTGCACCTGAATTCTAACTCCTTCGGGCGCAAGAGTAGAATAAGTAGAACTCTCTGCTGTGGGAAGATCTGTTACCAAAGAGGACAGAATGAAGCAAATCGGACTTGGCATCTGGGAAATTAGAGGGTCTGAACAGAGCAATGAGTGTTCCCCAGTGTCAACACCAGGGCCATACTGAGGAAGAAAGAACAGTCTTGATTGAGAAGCAGAAAAGCCCAAAGCAGGCAACATCCAGGAATTCAGGGAGTGGGCAGCAGATGACCACCGAATCAGAAGGCTCCATATCACTTGGCATACTCCAGGGAATTAGAACCAATAATATTCCTGTCTGTCTGTCCACCCACCCATCCATCCATCAAGACATTTATTATAGTCTTCACCAACTTAATTCTCGGGACTGAGAGGCTCCATGAGGGGAGTCTGCACACAGGAGACCCAGGAAAGCAGGAGTTCAAAGCGAGGACAGAGCCTGATGTTCTAGGCTCTAGTCTGGGTGTGAAGCCCAGGAAGTGGGATGAAGGGCAGGAAAGATCGTCATCTAGCTCAAGCAGTCAGAGAGTAAGTTCAGCCTTCCTCTCCCTTTGGCTTCTGTTTAGGTTCTCTGTGGACTGATAATGTTCGCTCATAGACAGAGCAATGGCTGCTTTCTTGGCTCATCAATTCAAATACAACTCTCTTCTGGAAACACCCGCAGATGGACCCAGAAATAATGCTTAACTAGGGAGTCTTTGAATCCAGTGGTCCTTTAAAGTTGCCACATAAAATTGTACATCAGATGCAGTCTTGTTCTAATTGGGAATTGAGATTTAGGAAGCTGATCCCAGAAGCAAGGACATCGCTAAAAGAAGTCAGAGTCTTGGTCCTAGTATGCAGAGGCAGAAGCTACCTGCCAAGAGGACCCTGGTGGCAGGCTAAAAGCCATTATCAGAATCCGGGTCCAGAGTGCAGAAACTGGGGAGGGAAGCTGAGAATAGGCAAGTTTATTCCCTCTTTGCTTCTCAGCTGTGCCATTCTTTAAAACACAATTTTTCAAAGCAGATAATACTAAATGTGTCGTTGTATCTTCATATTTTTTCAGTTTTATTTACATTTGCCTCTGGCTGTACTTAATTAGAAATAAGTTAGGATGCTGGAGAGATAGTGTAGCAGATAGGGCACTTGCCTGGCACTACATGTGGTCCCCCAAGTATATCAGGAGTGATCCCTGAGCACAGAGGCAGGAGTGAGCTCTAAGAACAGACCCAGATGTGGCCAAACTCCCTCTCCCAAAATAAATGGAAACTTGTATGGACTAGGGGTAATTGGCTGGTACCATCCCCATTGGACAGAGTGGAGGGGCAGGGCATCTGCTCATCCATTCAAGACTTTTTTAGAATCAGGGTGGTCAGCAGCTGCTCTCTGGAGTTTTTTCACTAGTTGGAAACTCATGTCTCAGACTGGGCTTCCTCCTTTACAACCCAGGTTTCAGGGTGGGTGTAAATGGCATTTACACCCTGGCATTTGGCTTCACCCATCTGTTCGCTTCTGACCTGGTCTCACAGGAGGCATTAAAATATGCTTCAGCCCTTTATTTTCCCCAGCCTAATTAACCAAAGTGTTTAATAAGTAACAGGGATGTTGCCAGTAATTTAGCACTTCATTAGTAATTTGTTCCATTATAATATGTATCACCAAAATCAACTCAATTCAGACAACCATTTGCTGCCTTCACAAAAGATAATGACTTCTAATTCCCATTACTTGAGCATCTTATAAAGCTTCGAAGTGGTTTGCTACTTTTCATTAAGGTATATCCCAGGCAGATTTTGGACCTTGCAAAAAAGTAAATAAAGCCCATGAAAATTAAACCACAGATAAGCAAATCAAATTGAATAAGTGCACCCACAGAACACCCTGAGGGGGTAATACACCACAACTATGCAGGGACAAGCTTTGTGCTTTTGCATGAAATCAAGCCCATTTCTTGCTCATTTGCATCTCGCCTTTTTCAGACACCTTAGGCAGCCAGAAACTCCATCTCTGCTTCCCAGACAGGAGTGGCTTACGAAATCAGAGATCATTGTGAGAAGATGACTAAATGTCCCATAATGCCATTTAGAAGAATTTTGAAGTCAGTCCTATTTGTTTGGGACAGAAATAGATTCACATGATAGCATGACCTTGGTTAGTAGTAATAGGGCATTTTTATACCTGCCTTGTAGTAGCACCTGGCATAGCACCAAGCACATATCAAATAGGTGACCGCTCAAATGCTTGGCTCCAAATTGCTGCATCCTGGTGTGAGTTGAGAACATGCCACGGGCTGGTCTCTGTAGTGAGATGCACAGTGTCACTAATTTAGTGAGTGATTGGAGCTTATGCTTTTAAGTAACAATTTATTATTTTGTGTCAGTGATTACAGAAATGATTCTATATTACATACATTCATCTTACATAAAGAAAACCATGATTCTGATTTAAGGGTCTAGATGGAAGTCAAGGCTCAAGGTAAAAGTATAGCAAAGAGCCAGAGCTGTAGCACAGGGGTTCAGATGCATGCCTTGAATGTGGCCCACCCCAGTTCAGTACCCGGCACAGGCCGATCCAGGTGCAGCTCATGCCATGTGTGACCTGGTGGATCTCATCATGGTAGAATATGAGCAGCACTCTATCCTTGGGTTCTAGCATTGAACTGTAGACCCCAGTAGCCAAGAATCCCTGGGAGAGGACCTTGGGCCATCTGAACACTGCTTGGGAGCCTACTCTTTTTGCCAAACTAAGAAAACATAAAAAATAGAAGTGGTGGAAAGATTTGTGTGGGAGATGGACGGAAGAGGTACAGTGTTGGACAACAGGAGATGTGGCTGCCACTATTCGTTCATTCACACTGCAGAGATTTTCTGCACTGAGTATGTGCCAAGGCTGTGCAATATAGTGAGAATTTAATGATAGGAAGAGCAGACATGGTGACTGCTCCTGAGGGCTCCTCTCCAATGGGATAATTGGAGAAGTGGATTCTGCAATAGTAGGGAAGAACTTAAGACATCAAGCAAAGCAGTTCATAAATAGTGAAACGGAGGGGAGTGAGGTGAAGGGTGGTTCCTGTTTCAGCCTTGTAGACACCCCTGGTGGGTTAGTGACACATGAACAGATGAACATGATGAGGATCGTTTATAGAAGCTGGAGGGGTGCACAGGGAGAAAATCCCCAGCTCCCCAAAGAAATGTGCCGGGAAGGAGACAGGCACACACACATATAGGCAGTCAACCTGTTTTGGAGGATGGGTGGGACAGTGATGTGGCGTAGTCCCGAGCACTTCTCCATAAATGACCTGCTGCCCTGTATTTGAGCAGGATGACTTCACAGGTCTGGAGTGCTTTTAAATAGTGCCTTGGTAAAATGCTGGCTGCATAACAGACCACCCTAAAACTTAACTGAACCCCCAGAGTTCTGGTTTGTGAGTGTATGGGTCAGCTGGATAGTGGTGCTGTGCCCAATCAAAATCCCAGTGTGCTAGGGTTCATCTGTTGGCAGGATCCGCAGCTCAGGCTATCTTGGTTGTTTTCTCATGTTTGGAAATTGGCTGGTTGTTAACCCATCTGGATTGGCTTGGATGGGATTTTCTTCACACATTCTCTTATCTTCCAGCATGTCAGTTCTACAGAGAACATTCTACATCGGGGGTTCTTTTATATATATATATATATATATATTTATATATATATAATAGGGGAGCTACACGTTCATGCTGCAAAGGACAGAAACTTGGGATAGTGTGAAATCTGGAATTGTTTTTACAATTAGCTTTCTATAATTAGCAACCTTGAAAATGCTGAACTAAGTTTTCTCTGTAATACTTTGTCCCAATTCATGTCTTTGATGTCCTCTGACCTTGTTATGAATGTGCAGATTTATGAAAAGACACAGCTGTCTGAAAGCTTTCTTCCACCTGCTTTGTCTTCCAACTTGCATGGGGTGAAAATCAGCCAAACCAAAACTCATAAGGGCAAATCCCTATTGAGCAGTGCTATTCGACTTTACTGACTGTAGCCTTATCAATTACCAATATTGGTATATCTGCTCCGGTCAAGAGATTCAATGGAACTCAGTGGTCAGTAGGTTCCCATGTCCACTGACTGTGTGCTGATGTTCTTTGAATCAATATCAAGTGAGTCCTGGGTGCCAAGATGAGGTTGGGGTCACTTCTAAGAAAAGCCTGGGTCCAAAATAAGAGGGACAGACATGGGCTGCTCTGTCTTACATGTGGGATATAAAGAAACATAGATCACTTGATCACTTGAATCCTGTTATTCATCGATTTGCTCGAGCGGGTGCCAGTAACATTTCCATTGGACCCTATCACGTGCCAATGTAGCCCAATGGCATCTGGTTGATTCAGGAATATGAAGAGCCTCAAACTGTTCCTTCAGGGTCTTTACAAGGAAGTCTGACCATCTTATAGGTGGGCGGCCACGTGATCTTTTGACATCCCATGGGATCCAGTCGATAATGGTCTCTAGTCCAGCGGTTGTCTCCAAATCGCATTACATGTCCAGCCCATCTGATTTTCGATGCCTTGGCAAACGAGACAGCGTCCCTGATACTCTGGTTTCTCTTCAGATCGCATAAAGAAACATAGGAGAGTAACAAATGCCAAAGGTGATTGAAACTGAGGACTGGCCTTCATTAGGAAGATAACCACTGGAGGTAGGGAGGTAGGAATGGGGATGGGGGTCACCAGGATCATATAGAGGGTGGAGAAATGCTGGGGTACCCAGCACAAAATCTGGGAGCAGGGTTAGGGATCCCCTTCTGCCCCAGGGATCGGTGGCCAGCACATGGAGAAAGACGCGAGAATCCAGAGAGAAGTTTCTGAATGCTTTACTTGTACAGGTTCTGGCATACAAATCAGCAATAGGAAAACCCTGAATTTAGGGTTCCCAGCTGGGCCCCAGGCCATGTGTAGTCCAAGATGGCTGCCACCACATGTTAAGGCACAGCAGAGAGGAAACAGCGAAGAGGGAAGAGAGCAGTGAAAGCAAGCAGGTTACAGTTTTATATTCCTGCGGCACAGACCGCTCACTCCAGAGGAGAGAGTTAGAGTCAAATACCTCAGGTAATTTCTCCCAGGACCTCACCTAGGCCCTTTGAGATGTTAATGTTGCCAAGCCAAGATCAACCTTGGAAGTGCCCCTGCAGTGGAGGAGGGGCTTCTGAGATGAACTGTATCTCAGAATACAAAGGCATGTATCTGTACCAAAGAATATTCTATAGCCAGTTAAATATTTCTCCAAGCCTTCACAAGACTCTCATCTTTACTTCATGGTTGTTCTGTATTTTATCTGCCTTTGAGTTATCAGAAAGCCATGCTTGCTTGCTTGGAGGCAAACTGCATTTCTCTCTGGTCTTATTACTTAGAGATCCAACGTGGCCAGGCAAATATACCGGTAAGATCTAGCTAGTCCCATGATGATTGTGACAGCATGAGAGAATATTTATACCAGCCAGTACAGAATACATGGCCAGATGAACTGCCACATTCAAACTGTCCTCCTCCTATCTCAAAGTGACCTGCTGGAGGCAACTCCAGGCCAGATGCAGAGGCTCTGGACAGCAGTGTACTGCAACAAGGGGAAGCAGACACTCTGGGAGTACTGCTGCCATGTTTATTTGTAAATCACACTGCCTAACGTGGAATTAAACATAAGCAAAAAAATCATTCTCATCTCCAGATCTGAGGCTGTGCAGCTCGGCCTCATGGTGAGCGGCCCTATGGGGTTCCTGGGGGAAAAGTAAAAGGCTTGGTCAGCGCCTGGTCATGTCCTACATAGCTCCTATGACTTGCTCACCATGCAGGCAGCCACGCCTGCTGGACTTCGAGCAAGGATTGAGGGCCTCCACTCAGTCCCCAGCCTCTGGGCCCTGTGGGTGTGGCCCTGAGCTCCAGCCACCACAGCCAACCACCACAAGACAGAGACTCCAGATCCGAGGCGGCACAGGCATGTGGCGGCTTTGTCACCATGTTTTAATCTTTTGACTCAATGTATTTTAGCACCAGGTCCTTTCAGGATCTTTCTTACTTGTACACTTCAACAATCATTCAATTTGCATCAAACTGGAGAGGTTTTGGGGAATGAGGAATTATGATGTCACACTAGAACTCCCTATTAAATAATCAGATAGAGACATTATACATTATTCGTATCCATAGGACAAGCCATAAAGTGTAGTAGAAGAGAGAGTGGGAAATACAGGGACATAGACAAAGAGATAGATAAGTAAAATGCACCTGCAATGGGGGCAGGCAGGGTTTGGGTGGGTGTGTTTGGGAATTGGGTGGTGGGAATTGGCACTGGTGGAGGGATGGATTCTGGAACACTGTATTGTCGAGACCCAGTTATGAACATCCTTGTAATTCTATATATCACATGGTATATAATAAGGATTGGGGAAGATGAAGGAGAGACGGACAGAGACAGAGAGAAAGGGAGCAAAGGAAGAAATGTCTGCTCTGGAGCTGGGAGAGGGGGAATGTGGGGACATTGGTGGTGGGAATGGGCCACTGGTGAAGGGATGGGTGCTGGAACAATATATGACTGAGACCCAATTATGAACATCTTTGTAATGTTGTTCTCATGGTGGTAAAATAAAAAAAATTTTAAAAATCATTCTCATATATTGACACATCTGCCACTAGTCACCGGAAGATTTCCTAAGTCCCATTCTCAGAAATGAAAGCCAGCCTTTCTTGGGTGAAGATAAAAGCCTTCTACATCTTCTGCTAAAATCTTTTATATCTTCCAGCTCTGTCTCTTGGGAATTCACGTTTCTTAACTTTGCACTAGGAGAAAGAGCTCCTCTCTTTGTTTCAGTTATAGAATTTGGGACAGGCTGTTGTGAAAAATGCTTCAAGGAATGTGCAAGTGAAGTTATCTCTTAGATACTCTGATTTTAGTTCTCTTGGGTATATGCTTAAGGATAGAATTACTGAATCAATCATATGGTGGTTCTAATTTTAATTTTTTGAGAAAGCTTCACACTCTTTACCATAGCGACGGTACCATTTTATATTCCAACCAACAGTGCACAGGGTTTCAAATTTCCCACATCTTCAGCAAATTTTGTGGTTTGGGGGAGGGTGGTTATAGCCATTTTTATTGGGTGTTAGGTGGTTATGATTTCAATTTGCATTTTGTTAATGCTTAGTGTTACCATCATTTCATAGGCATCATTTAATTTTATATCTGGTCATTGTATGGGTGAGTTTATAGAAAAAAAAAAAGGAAAGAACCTGATAACCGAAGAAAACCAAGTTTCTTTACAAAAAGAAAACAAGCTAGTATGTGTCCCTGTGGCTAACTACTGTATGACCCCTTCCATGGAGAACGGTCCAATGAGGGTGCTTGTCATAGATGAGTGGAACAACAGAAACACCATCTCAAAAGACTTTACTGCCAGAGGAAACATGCCTGTGTGACCCCAAAACATGCTTGAAAACACATAAGAATGTCTCATGCTGCACTCAGAATTCTCATCCTTTCCTATGGCTGTTTTCTTAAGGCCACCTGTCTCCTGGGAGGTCTCATTTCAAATTCCTCCCTCCATCTCCTTAGCCATGTCTCCCTCCAAAATGTCACTGTTCAGATCTAGTTCATCCATCTGAGACCAGCACTTCCTGCAAGGAACGGGGAATGGATTGAGTAGAGGCAGGACTTTTCTGAGGAGATCTGGTGTGTTCCTTTTGGTCCCCTCACAAAGAACCATCAAAAAGCAAACTCAGGGCCGTAGTGATAGTCCGGCAGGTAGGGCGTTTGCCTTGTATGCAGCCGGACCCAGGTTCGATCCCCGGCATCCCATATGGTCCCCTGGGCACCGCCAGGAGTAATTCCTGAGTGCAGAGCCAGGAGTAACCCCTGAGCATTGCCGGGTGTGACCCAAAAAGCAAAAAAAAAAAAAAAAAAAAAAAGCAAACTCATTCTTTTTTCCTCCCACTTCCTCATGTGGGTAGGAGCTTCCCTAGGGTAGGAGTTGGGCCCCCGATGGTGGATGACACTGTGGGAAGATTGACCTCTTAATATCACTCAAGAAGATAGTTGTGAGTTAGACATGTTGGAGGAGCAACCACACAGGATTTTCCTGGCTAAAGGCTATTCTTGGCTTCCCTGGTAACCAACCATGCTACCACTAACAATACTTTTGGGTTGGTATAGAACCTGTTTCTGCTATCTCTTTATGAACACACTGCCTGTGTTGGAAAGGGTATAATTGTTGCCATATAAGTCTGTACTTCAGGTTTTTCTCATGGCCCCTGTGTCACCTTGCTCTGAGTCCCAGGAAGCCCTCATACCCCATGTAATTAGCCTCAGTGGCTGCTTGTAGGAAGCCCAGTGTTCAGTGGGAACCAGGAGAACTGCACTGGTTTCTGCTGTTGTTTGCTCCTTTTCTCCAGCTTGCACACAGCATAGAAGACCTGTTCAAAGGATTGCTGTTAAGCCAGATTGCTGCTGACATATTATTAAGGACAAAGTGGGAGTCCCATTTGTTCTTTCTGCACAGGATTAGCTCTCTGCCTGCCCCCCATTGAAGTCAGATGTTTTCGCTCTGGCCACCTCACACAGATTTGAACTCCAAAAATGGTGTCTTTTCTCTGGATGCTACCTTGTGGGGAAAGTTCCAGAGTGGTATGCTTCCGTGTTCTGGTTTGGCTCAGTATGGGGTGAGAAGACCAGTACTTCTTCCAGGGTCCCTTCTCTGCATCTTTAGGATCAGGGCCTGACTTGCTGTTGGTGCTAGGAAGGGAAGGGCAGGTAGGTAGGTCAGTGCCGGGGGAAGATGGTTCTGCGGTTCTCAGGCTCTGGACTAGGCGCTGCTGGAGAAGTGGGTCGCAGGAGCTGGATCAGAAGCCACAAAAGTAAAAACCTTCACTTGGCCAGTGACTTGGGAAAGAGCTTTCTCCAGGTGCCAGCCTCTCCCCAGACCTCTGCGGGCAGGGCCCTCTCATCTCTCTCCTACCCAAGCATCAGGGAAGCCCAGCCCAGGGAACAAAGCTGCCTTGTTTGTTCCTGAGTGATGATTTCTGAGTGGCCTCTTGTTTGGGGTCCAGGGAGCAAGAAGGAGCAGTAAAGGAAGCAAGGAAAGTACTGCCTTGGAGCTGGGCTGCAGTTTCTCTTTGTGCCCTGCCAAGGGCTCCTCCGATCTAGGACAGAGGGCCTGACCCCAGCTGGGAGTCGGAAGGGGGCCGGGGCTTGGGGAGGTAGGCTGGGGAGTCAGCAGTGACAAAGGCCTCAAAGAGCCCTCAGAGCAGTTGGAGGTGTCTGAATTTGGGAGTGATCAGCCTAACCTGAATGTCTGTGTGCGAGTGTCAGAGTATGAACACAGATTATGTTGTTTTTATTCTCTCCTATAACTCCTTGTCACAAACCCAAATTTCATGGGGCTTATTTTAACAGAAAGGGACCTAACCTTATTCAAAGCCAAATAGAATTAGATTACCAGTTCTTGGGGTTTCTGGCTTTGTCTTCTTGGAGCTTAAATAACTTTTATTTTGAAAATTACTTTACACTTTCATTGCTGTAGGAAAGTCATGTTCTTTGAATATTTTTCCCCAATATTTCTTGGGGCACTGTATTTTACAGTATTGTTAGTGATAGCATGTTGTGCATAGTGTCCTGATAGCAAACCCACCACCAAAGTGTCAACTTCACTCTTGTCAGTGTCCCATGGTTCCCTCCTACCCACCTGTTCATCTCTCCTCCCTTAGTAAGCTCAGTTCTAGTGACCAGTTCTCAGGTTCTGTTACTGTTGGCCAGTTGCTCTGTTGCCTTATTTTTTTTAGATGCCTCAGCTAAGAGACATCATGCTGCGTTTATCACTCTTCTTCACACAGACTTCACTCATCATGATACCCTCCAGTTCTATGCACTGTGGCAAATTGCATGATTTCATCTTTTCTTATAGCCATGTAGTATTCCATTGTGTCTATGTGCCACCATTTTGTAATTTAGTCATCTGTTCTTCACCACTTGGCTTGTTTCCAGGTCTTGGTTCTTGTGAGTAGTGTTTACTGGACATAGGCACAAAAGTGTTTTCTTTATAAATAAGACTTTTGGGGCATTTGGGATAAATGTCAAGTTGTGGAATTGCTAGATCATATGGAAGCTCAGTTCTTAATGTTTTGGAAAGTATTCCTCATGATTACATAGGAGTTGAACCACTGGACGTTCCCACCAACAGTGGGTGAGAGTTCTCTTCTCCCCCACTTTTTGTGCCAACACTGGTTGTTTCTACTCTTTTTTTTTTGTTTTTTGGGTCACACCCAGCGATGCTCAGGCGCTACTCCTGGCTCTTTGCTCAGGAATTACTCCTGGCGGTGCTTGGTGGATCATATGGGGTGCCGGGGATCAAACCTGGATCGGGCGCATGCAAGGCAAACACCTTATCTGCTGTGCTATTGCTCCAGCCCCTCTACTCTTTTTTGATGTGTGCCAGCATGAATATCTCATTGTTGTTTGATTCACGTTTTCTTGATTAGTGATGAGGAGCACTTGTTCATATATCAGTAGTGGTCCTCTGTATGTCTTCTTTGAGGAAGCATTTATTCAGCTCTTCTTCTTCTTAGCCAGGATTGTTAATTTTTGTGGTTAAGTTTTATAAAATGCTTTTATATCTTGGATATACAAAGTAACCCTTTATCAGATGAGTGATGAGCAAATATTTTCTCCCAGTTCATAGAATTTCTTTTGCAATGCAGAAGCTTCTTGATTTGATGTAGTTCCAGTTGTTTATTTTTGTTTCTATTGGCTTTCTTTTGTCCTTGACTCAACTGTGTGTTGCTGTTTGCTTGACAAATTAGTATGACCAGACTGAGAGGTGTGCTTCGCACTTGATGCACATTTGCCATTGCTGGTGTGTGTTTCTGTTCTGGGCTGTGCTCACGGGCAGAATCAGAGACAAGGAAAGTTCGAGGATTTTCCTTCTTGGGCTGCTAGACCTGCCTTCTCTACAGATTTCTTGTCTCGGGCTAGGCATTGGTGCTCTTTTACTTTTTTTTTAAAAACTGTACCACCAAAGTACACTAAAATAGTGGTTCCTCAATCCTTATCACCCAGTAGAATTATCTGGTGAGTCTTTAAAATTATTGGTATTTAGAGCCTCTCCATAGAGTTTGGGCTTAAACCGTCAAGTGTTTTTTTTTTTTTTTTTGGGGAGTGCACAGCCAGTAGTGCTCAGGGCTCAGGACTTATTCTTGGGTCTGCTTTCAGGGATCACTCCTGGTGGCCCCAAGGGAGCATCTGGGGTGCTGGGGACTGAACCAGGTGATCCACATGCAAGATCCCAACCTGCCATAATAGAGTCTTGACGATTGTTTAAAATCCTCAGGTGATGCTAATAGGCTGTCAGGGCTGAGAACCATGGGTTAAAATAAGGCGACCACAAACCTCTCTGTTGGGGATTGCTACTCACGTCCAGGCTTGTTAGACTTGTGTTTTATAAAGCATTCCTATGGTTTTATTTTGCTAAATTAACTAAAATATTTATAGCATATCCAATATTCTAAATTACCAGTGATTAAATTTTTACTCCGTGAAGGTCACTGTCACTGTCTTCCTGTTCATCATAGATTTGCTCAAGCAGGCACCAGTAACATCTCCGTATGTCCTGTCTCATGCAAGTAGAGCCCAAGGGCACCTGCTTGCTCCAGAAACATAAAAAGCTTCAAACCATTCCATCAGGTCATGGGAATGAGGTCTAAAATTGTTACTGGTATTTGGCATATCAAATACGACACGGGTAGCTTGCCAGGCTCTGCCGTGCGGGTAGCATACTCTTGTAGTCATCTCTAAATCCAGCATTTATTGATGAACCGTGTGGCCGCTTGTGGCCGTGTGAGCTGGGCTGTAATAGGCTGGTCTGCTGGGTAGAGTTCTGAGGGGGAAGTCCGGATGTGGAAAATAGAGGCCCTCATGAAGTGAAGGTTGTCTGGCTTTTTTGCGAGGCTCTGCTGGGGTGGCGGGACAGGGTTAGAACCCGCCATCCCTCCTGGGCGCCTCGTGAGCATCTGGGCACAGGGAGAGCCAGTAGCAGCTCTGCCCCATGTCTGTGAGTCCATGAAGGTACAACAGATTTTTCCTGGCCCTCATCTGCCTACTTAAAATCCCTTGCTTCTGGGTCAGGTATAGCCCAGCATGTGGACCACAGTTATTTACCTGCACCGTCCTCAAAATTGTCCAGATGACAGGGACAATTTTCTAAAAGGTCCCTGGTCTTCTCTGTGTTCAGAATGTTTGCTTGCTCTCTATTGCCCTGTATATTTATTCTCAAAGGGGCTCTAGATGCCTGTGTGGTATAGGAGATTATGTTGGGGGTCAGCAAACAAAATTAATACAAATGTACTTTCATCTCTATGTATGTTAGATAATATAAATATGATATAAAGCCTGTAGGTAGTTAATACAAGACCTTTTAAGACAATGCTGATTTTATTGGGGAGGTGACACCCTGCAGTGCTTAGAGGTCATTCCTGACTCTGTGCTCAAGAGGCCTCGGGCAGTGCTAGCGGACTATGTATGTACCAGGCATGGAACCAGGATTAAACACATGCAATGCAAGCACTCTAGTTCCTGCACTATTTCTCTGGCCCTTTTTTGTTGTTTTTTAATGAAGTGGTTGATATTTGATTTAGAAAGAATCACCATGTAAATAGTGATGCAGGTTGTAATGAAAGATGATTAATGGCAAGTGACCCACTAAAAGATAGCATGCAAGGCCCTCCAGTCAAGGGTCTATCAGTTTTTCTCTTTCCTCTTTCCCATCAGGAACCCTCTACTTAATATATAAATATATGAATATAAATATAAATATATATATATATTTATATCACTTGACATCCCGTTATTCATTGATTTGCTTTAGTGGGAGCCAGTAACATTTCCATTTGATCCTATCACGTGCCAGTGTACCCCAATGGCATCTGGTTGCTTCAGGAATACGAAAAGCCTCAAACCGTTCATTCAGGGTCTTGAAGAAGTCTAACCATCTTGTAGGTGGGTGGCCACGTGATCTTTTGACATCCCGTGGGATCCAGTCAATAACGGCTCTAGTCCAGCGGTCGTCTCCAAATCACATTACATGTTCAGACCATCTGATCTTCAATGCCTTGGCAAACGAGACAGTGTCCCTGACTCTGGAACAGCAACGGAGGTTGGAGCTCCAGATTCCTTCTTTCACTTGAGTGAGGCATGATATTCCAAGCATAGCTCTTTTTGATACCTCTTTGGGAGACCTGAATAGCATTCTCATCCTGCTGTCATAGGGCCCAGGTCTCTGAGGCATATGTTAGTGCAGGGAGAACGGTGGAGTTGAAGAGATGTGCCCTGAGCCAGAGGTTCTTTGTCTTTTTAGCTATTTTTTCGATGCTTTTGAAGGCATTCCAGCTGCTCTCTTCCTCCTGCGCAGCTCAGGTTTTAGGTTGTTCATCATGTTGACTTCTTGACCTAGGTATACATAACTGCTGTATTCAGAGATGTTTATTCCATTGAGAGTGAATGGGACCTATGGAACTAGTTCATTTTCATGGACATAGTTTTGTTGAGGTTTAGCTGTAGACCTATCTTTCCACATTCTCGGTCAAAGTCAGCCAGCATTTGTGCCACTTGGCTAATGTTTGGTGTTATTTGAACGATGTCATCAGTGAAGCAGAGGTGGTGTAGTTGCCGACCATCTATCTTCATTCCCATTCCTTCCCATTCTAATTATCACATGATGTTCTCTAGGGTGGCGCTGAAGAGTTTTGGTGAAATGGTATCACCCTGTCGAACCCCTCTTTTGACATCTATGATCACTTCTTTGTAGAATGGTGAGATCCTGGTGGTGAATCCGTAATACTGCTCACGAAGGATCTTGATGTATTGGGTTTGAAAGCCCTGTCTGGCTAGTGCATATATTTATATAAATACATTTATATATGATATATAAATATATCATATATAAATATATCAGAACGTATTGAGATGTTACTGGTACCCATTCGAGCAAATTGATGATATACAGGAAGACTCTGATACAGTGATATAAATATATATAAATATGTATATATATATTTTCAACATCTGGACTCCACAGCTCATCAGAGCTCCACCCAGCAGAAGAGCTGACCACAGTCCTGCTCGTCAGAGTCCCAACCTACAGCCATCTATTTGAAGCCCAGCTATGCCTGATCCAGAGACTCAGAGACACAGGGCAGAGCTGCTACCGGCTCTCCCCTCTCCCTGTGTTAAGCTGATCATGAGGTGCCCAGGAGGGAAGGTGGGTTCTAGCTTTGATCCGCCATCCCAGCAGAGCCTCACAAGAAGCTGGAGGAACCCCCACACTTTGAGGGCCGCCATTTTCAACATCCAGACTCCACAGCTCATTAGAGCTCCACCCAGCAGAAAAGCTGATCTTTCCCCATTTATCAATACTTGCATGAGATGAGAGGCTACTACAAGAGTATCCCACCGGCATGGCAGAGCCTGGAAAGCTACCAATGTCATATTTAATATGCCAAAAACCAGTAACAATTATAGACCTCATTCCCATGACCTGAAGGAATGGTTCGAGCCTCTTCATGTTCCTGGAGCTAGCAGTTGCCCTTGGGCTACACTAGTATGTAACAGGACATATGGAGATGTTACTGGTGCCCGCTCCAGCAAATGGATGAATAATGGGTTGCTCTGGCTTCTTGCTAGGCTTACTGGGATGACAAGTATCAGTTAGAACCTGCCTAGAACTGTATACAGTGTATACATGTGAAAAGTTCCTGGGAAGGACCTGATCCTAAAATCAGTACTATCAAAGAATGTCCACAGCTACATGCCGACAGACCTGTGGGTCTGGCATGGGTGTCTCTTCAAGGCGGAGGAGCCCAAATCTCCGCTCCAAGTCCGGCCAGCGTGGATCCTCCCCAGCACGTGTGAGTGAACCCTTGGAGCAGTGTTGGACTCGGCCAGGGGCTGGCTGAGCCCCTTACGCGGAGGTCAGCTCCATGGGTTGCTTCCACATGGGGCGGCGGGCGCAACTGTGGGTCTGGGTGGATGGGTACAAGTGATTATGTGTATATAATCACTTGTACCCATCCACTCCAGACCATATCTATATATATATATATATATATATATATATATATATATATATATATATATGTTATCCATATAGGGTGTCTCATAAAAATATTCTACCTGGTTAAAACCAACAACTCATTTGCAGTTCAAGGGAGGAAGATTTTCTTAATGGGGAATGTGGTATCAAGGACCTAGAAGAACACATAGGATGTATAATACTCCCATTCTGGGGAAGCAAAATCTGCTGCAACCAGTACTATGGAATTCATATCTGCTCCAAGACCTTTGTATGTGTATATATATATATATATATATATATATATATATATATAAACATTTGTATACATATATACTATTTATTATGCTACTAAAATGATATATGTATATGTATACATATAAAAGTTTGTATACATATAAAAGTTGTCCCAAATGTACTCTTTTCTCCCCACTATCATGAAAAGGACCTGGGTATATGCCTGCTTGACATAAAGTTCATGGTTCAACAGGTCACTAAAGCCAGTATGGACCAGATTTTGCCATCTTCCTTTTCACCTGTGGACAGTACTAGAGACTGACACAACTCTAGTGGGAGGGACGTGGAGCATGTTGTGTGGCTACATTCTCCTATAGACCAGTCCTCTTCTCATTGGCATTCACTATTACTAACTTCCCGTTAATCATCTATTCGCTAGTGTGGGCACCAGTAATATCTCCATATGTCCTGTCTCATGCTAGTAGAACCCAAAGGCATCCGCTTGCTCCAGGAACATAAAGAGCCTCAAACCACTATGTTAGGTCACGGGAATGACCTAATATAAATGTTACTGGTATTTGGCATATCAAATACCACACGAGCAGCTTGCCAGGCTTGCCGTGTGGGTGGCATACAGTTGTAGTCACCTCTAAAAAATGCATTTATTGATGAACAGTGCGGCCGCTAGCGGCCGTTTGAGCCAGGCTGTGAGAGTCTGGTCTGCTGGGTGGAGTTGTGACGAGAGGAAAGTCCAGATGTGGAAAATGGCGGGCCCTATGGAGTAGAGGAGGGTGGTCTGGCTTGTTGTGAGGCTCTGCTGGGGTGGCAGGCCAGGGCTAGACCCGTCATGCCTCCCGGGCGCCTCATGAGCAGCTGGGCACAGGGAGAGCAAGTAGCAGCTCTGCCCCATGTCTGAGAGTCTCTGGTTCAGCATACCTGGGCGGATTGAAAAAAAAAAACTGCATTGGCATTATTGGCATTATTACCTCTAAAAGGACCTAGACTATGTGTCTATGACCATGTACCACTTTCCTTCTGCCCAGGCTTCTAGAGGAACACAAAGAAGTCTGAGTATTGGCAGCCACCACTGGTACCTGGGGATTTTTGGCTCACACAGTGATTCCAAGTGAGGGTCCTGAAGTCAAAGGGACTTGAGGTTGAATCTCAGTTCCAACAACATTAGAGTTTGGGGGATAATCCTCAGTTGTCCAAGAGTTGGGTACCTCCAAGCACGAAGAATCTGTCTCAGTGGTGGTTATGAAACTGGAATGAGTGTTAGTATATCCGCTAATAATAATGGTGATTACTGAGTTGTTGTGTTGCTAGAAACTTCTCCTTCCTGACCAATGTAATCCTCAAAAATTTCATGATGTGGATAATTCAAGCTCATTTTACAGATGGAGAACAGACTCACAGACCCATTGCCCAGGATGGGGACACAGACAGATATTAGAACCCAAGTTTCACTGCCTGTAGTCTCATTACATGTTCTCACCATGGACAAGACCACATGATTACCATGGGCGATAGGGTCATAGTGAGGCTACCAGGTGGTCACGGGTCATTCTTCTTTTACAGCTCACTGCAGATGGTACCCAGAAACCCTGGCCATGAACCCGAGGGCATGGGGAAACAATAGCTGCCATTGTTTCTGGATGCCAGTGTGCTTGTTTCTGCTCATCAGGGAGAAATGCCAGTTCCCTTGGGAAATGGGGGTTGGGGTGGCACAGTGGCACCTGGGCAGAATGTGATGAATTGGAGTGGCATGGGGGACTGTTATGAGGTTACAGCGCTATGGCACTGTGGCCTTGACCTCCCTAGAACATAGCGGGTGCTCACTCAGCTCTGGGCCTTTGCACATGCTTTGGCCAGCATTTTTTGTCCACTGAGTGTAGGCTTGAGTATCTCTCTGAAATCGCTGTGCTCTGCAAGAAAGGCAGGACCTGGAGCAAGATGGACAGGTGGGGTCACCTCCTGAAGAAGTTCACCTGCCAGTTGTCGGTATGAGGGATAGACAGAAAAGATTAGTGGAAACAAAATGTGCAAAAGCAAATTCTAGATTTGTGATTGACTAATATTGAAGAAGAAAGTAGAACATGCAATGGACAAGGAAAGTTTCCAGATCTGAGTCTCCTCAGGAGAGAACACAGAGACTGCATCCTCCAGGGAGCCTTCCTATCCCAGCAGTCTAGTGAGCCTATCTCAGTTGTGATGTGTCCCTCTCTTTGCATTCCACCCCTGGAGTTATCTCAGCCTGTGCTCCTAGAGGACAGGGATGTATGAAATGATTTGCACTGCAGCATATGGCTATTTAAGTAAGGATATCATTTTAGTAGCATAATAAATAGTACATAATTTATCAGGCCTCTCGTGTATTTTGTAAGTATACCGTATGGGTTTTATAAATTTCTCTCTGTGCTGGGAAGGGGTGGAAAGAATCCCTATTGTTCTGACACAAGGCATTACATGGAAAAAATGAACAGAACATCAGGACTACCCCTCAAAGAGGCAGCCATTCATTCTGGAACTATCTTGGGGTCACTTGAGAATCCTGAAAAGTGGAGGGTTCACAGAGAGCAGGAGAGAGCAGAGCAGGGAAGAGAGATCGGCCAGAATTGTGGAAAGAAGTAGCGCTCAGCAACGCCAGGGGTAATTCCTGAGTGCAGAGCCAGGAGAAACCCCTGAGCATTGCCGGGTGTGACCCAAAAAGCAAAAAAAAAAAAAAAAAAAAGAACAAAGAGTAAGTCTCCCTCAGAAAGAGGTGTTGTTCAGAGGCTTAGAGAGCTCTGGCTCTTGGGCATTGTTGCTAAGCATTTGCCGGCATCTGGACAATTAGAATCCACCTGTGAGAGGCCCTACTAAAAATATTGCCTTGGAGAGGGAGTAAGCTGAGCATAGTGCGCACGGAAATCGGGTGATGGGTGTGGCTGAGTCACAGGACAGGTTGGAAGCAGCCTGATTCAGTGTTACAGATGAACTGTCAGGTTCGGGACACTCCACTAAGCGATCTCCACTAAGTCAGCCCTTAGTCCTGACTCCCCAAAAGTGACTAGTGCTGTCAGGCAGGCTATGGGCTTTCCTGGGTCTGTGACCCCCTTCCCGAACACGAGAGCAAAGCAGATTCCCCCAATACAGCAAGACTGGCATGCCCAGATGGCAGGTAGTGACGGGCCGGGAGAATGGAAGCTGGTGCGGTGAAACTCAACTTCCTCTTGGCAAAACTCACTCACACCCCAAATCAACCAACCTGTAAATTGCCCTCCTCCTGGGAGTAGAACAGGGAAGAACTCTGAGCCTTGCTCAGCCCTACTCTGTATCCCCAGGTACCGTGGAATATACCTCCAGGCTCCAAAACCACAGCCTCAAAGTTCAGAGGAAGCGCTTCAGCCCCTTAGCATGGTTCCCAGAGCCTTCTCTAAACCAACCTTGGTCTCTTTTTTTATCCCACTTCCTGATATTCTATCCCTCACACTTAGGTTTGAGACGTGCTCTGTGGCATGGAGTTCTTCCCCCACATCGGAGGCTTCACGCCTCCATCCAACCCCTCGCCCAGTGGCTCCTCCTGCTCCCGCCATCCTGGCTCTTATCACTGACCCCATCAACTGCCCAGCTCCACTGATTCCTTTTTAGGCCTCAGTAACTTAAAGAAGCTTCTCTCAACCCCCAAGTAGGCCCAGCTGTTCTGCGTTTCTGTTCTCTGAGACATGTAGCCGCAGCTGAACCACAGTCCTCTGCCAGACCGTGTGTGGTCTCTTTCCCAAGGGGCCCTGTTTGATAACTCCCCATCACTCTAATCCCACTAGGCTGTAGCTGCCAGTGTACAGGTCACTGTCCTTCAGAAGACTGGCCACGCTGCCCTATGAGTCCAGTGGTGACACACTTCTCTGGGTTCCACAGACTGCCACTGAGGCAGCAAAATCTGGAGCCCTGTGACCCTCCCCATGGGGTGCATCTGGGACTGCAAGGGTTCGTGTGATAATTGGTCACTTCACTAGCTCTCCCTGTCAGGAAACACCAGTCCTTGGCACAGATGAAAAGCAGTTTCTTCAGCCCCTTGCCAGGGAGCGGGATGACAGAGCACTGGAGAGAGATTGTTCCAAGACCCTACCCGGAAAGCAGTTTTCAGAGGCAAAGATAAGCAACGAGGCGTGTGCTATGGAGCCAGGTACAGGCCTGCATCCTCCCTCTCAGCTGACAGAACCAGCCCCGGTCTGAGTCACTGGCACACAGCACAGGAGACACGGGGGACAGGAAGCCCCCCAGCTGCTGCATACTTGCAGGGGAGTCAGTGACTCAGTGGCATTGCACATTGCTTGCGGGAAATGGTTGCTCTGTGGGCCAAACTGTCTGGAAGGGCTAATCCAGTACCTCCTGAGTCAGCGGGATGAGAGATCTTTAAAGAGGTCAAGTGTGGCCTAACTGGTGCTAAGAAGAGGGACTTGGGGCAGAGCTGGGCACAGAGCTGGCCTGTGAGGACATAGGGAGAGACGTCCATCTGCCGACTCCTGGATGTCCGACTTTCCATCCCCACAAGAGGGGAACGTTCCTCTCTGCCGTGGATGTTCATTCTCTGGTCTGTGGTGCCCTGTGCTGGCTGCACTCACCCCCAGATGCTTCTGAGATGGCAGAACCTCAAACTCACCAGGTCCTTTGGGTGTCTGATAGACTCTGACCTCAAGTTCAGGTCCTTTGGGTGTTTGATAGACTCTGTCCCTGTTCTTGTAGGGGGAGGTTATAGGTGATAGGCCCGAATGTCCCTGATCTTGGAACTTTCTGGGTGATAACCTCAAGTGTCCCAGTATCGAGTGTGTGTGGGGGTCCAGATATTTCCCCATGAGGGGGAACAGCCCCATGAGGCTGTTTGCTGTCTTAGCACTAATGTGCCTCACTTGACTCTCACTACACTCTTAACAACAGGGATCTATTTTAACACTTTCCCAGCCTAAACCCTTAAGTCTTCCTTCCAAGGATGATGTACTTCTTATTATAAGTGCTGGCACAGGTGTACCCAGGAATAGATATTCATGGAGCCGGTGGATTAGAAATGGACTCTATCCTGGGTGTTGGCTATCTGGGCTCTGGTCCATCTGCCAGAGTTTCCTTTCTAAGTTCTCCTGGTTTGGGGCTCCCAGTTCCTACTCCTGTTCTTCTTCATCCTGGCTGGTCACTGGCAGTACTGGTAAATGATCCTCTAAATAGGACAAAGTCTGCAAGGAAATGGTCTAGTGGAGGAAGCACGATCCTTGGTCCCTTTCCTTTGGAGCAATGTAATTGGTGGTATGTCTGAATAGTGGCCCCCACCCATTGACTCCCAAACAGTAGGGAGGTGAATGCAGAAAGGTGTTAGATTACTGGATGGCAGAGTGTCTGTCTCTGAGTTGGCTCTGATCCCTGCTCATTGCATCTTAAAGGCACAGAAGATGCTCTCAGATGGAGCTAACAGCTCTTTCTGAGCCTACAGGACAGGGAGCATGGGCTGTGGGTCAGTGGAGGTCTAACACAATCTCTTTCTGGTGGTTAAGTAAAACAACTATTGATATATCTGCCTTATAGGCTTGACACTTTAACTTAATGCAGAAAATTAAACTATCTGTGAGTCAATTCCAACTCCTTCCCTGGCTTCTCTCTTCCTTTGGTTTCCCTCCTGGGGTTCAGGCTGTATTTTCCATTTTCTGCAAGTTGAAAATGTAGGTTAAGGGCTAAGCTGTCAAATCAAGAACTGGCAGTTGGAATGAGTGGTTCTTCCTTCCACCCGTTGTAGTCTGAAATGTTCCATACAGATCCAGAGAGTCCTGGCATATTTGGGAGTCTACAGTGATAACCATCATTATTGTTTACATATGATTGCCGCTAACAGCTTACACATTATAATGATCCCTTATACGGTTTTTGTCCACCGTGAATAGATTTGATTTGATTTGTCCCCAAAACCCTGGTGCAGTTTACATTTTTCCTCTTCACAGTCTGGAGATAAGGAAAACTTTGGCTGGGAGGATAAATGAGTTGGCCAAGTTTTCAGTAGGGCCTTGACAAAAAATACTATGGGGCTTACAGACCCATTAAGGGAGTATAAAGGGGTCAGTCCTACATAGGGAGGATTGATTTGTGGGGAGGTGGGGACGATCCCACAGGGTTTCATTTGGGGACTGGAAATCAACACCCAACTCTTCTGGCCCGGAGTTAGTAATGTTCTCTCAGTTCCCTTCTAGAGAGGCATATCTGATTCCTGAGGATCCTCCCCTGAGAAGCCTTGGCTGGGTGCTCACCTCCATATGTGGTAGGAGAGGCCAGTGGGGGGGCAAGGAAACGTTTGCCTTCCTCACTGCTTGCTTTGGCTGAATGTCCTCAGAGAAGCAACGGATGGCAGAGATATGTTCTGCCATTTTCCGAACATAGGGACCTTCTGTGTTCATTGCTTCTTCCCCCTTCCACTGAAGAAGAGATCCCTGGAGAGTTTGGGTGTTTTTTTTCCAACCCTTCGTAACTGAACTGGCGTCATTGAATCATTGAATGTCAGGTCTAGATTATTTTTCTCTAATCTTTTCTGAATCTTTCCTCAAGCATGCTAACTTTACTATTTTTTTTTCTTTTGAATCTTGTAAAAGTAACACCAGCTTGAAAAATATAGCTGAAGGGGCTCTAGTGGTAGTACTGTAGGTAGAGAGCTTGCCCTGCATGCAGCCATCCTGGATTCCATCTCCAGCACTCCATGTTGTCCTCTGGGCACTGCCGGGAGTGATCCTTGAGCACAGAGAGAGGAATAAAGCCTTAAGCACAGCCAAGTGTGGCCCCAAAACTTGTGTGTATTTTTTTTTTCTGAAAAACTACTGTGTAGAAAATGGGAACTTGGTGAGTAAATCTGTATGATCTAGAATATGTGAGTTTTAATGCCAGACTCCTATGTGGAATTTGGGCGGTAGCAGACTTCATCTCTTCCCCTCTGTCTTGATATGCTGGACTAGTACAAAAGGAAGGAGGCATCTCTTGAGACCGTCCCGGGTACTACAGTGCTTGTTGCAGGGAGGTTCTGTACAAGAAAATATGTTGGGAGTGTTGGACCCACCTGCTGGCTGACGGGACATTGGTGTTATTATTAAGAAGAATAAGACTCCTCCTCTTGAGCCCTCTGCAACGTCCCTCCTGGCTAGGTTCACAGTGTCCGTCTCAGGACATAAGGTTTTACTGATTCTTCAAAGCACAGTGTGATGCACTGGGCAGCGCAGGGCAGGTCTGGCTTCCAGGGTTCAGTAGTTCTCATGAACTCACTGAGACTGGCTCATTCCCTTCCAGGTATTTGACTTCAGTTATCATTCCCAGACTGAACCTGGGATTTCCTCAGTCATGGAGCCAGGGTGGCCAATGAAAGTCCATGTACTAATAATGTCCTAGAGCTGCTGTGACAAGGACTAAAAGCGAGGTGGCTAAGCCAGTACTCTCTCTCTCCTGATTGGGAGGCTCCAAGCTTGAAGAGAAGGTGCTGGCAGGACTCTGCTCTGTCTCAGGTCTCCAGTTCAGGCTCCTTCTCACTTCTGCTGGCTCCCAACATTCTTGCGCTCATAGCAGCATCACTTGGTCTATCTCCATTGTCATACTGTCACCTTTCCGGCTTGTCGCCTTTCTGAAGGCCCTAGTCCTATTGGACAAAGGGCTTACCTTTTCCAATATGATTCTTTCTTAGCCAGTTATATCTTATATAATCCTATTTCCAAACAAATTCGCACTCTGCCATGCTAGTAGGCATTATGACTCCAACCTACATTTTGGTAAGCATAATAGAATGCTTTCATTGTCTATCCCAAATAGGCCCTGAAGCCATAGAGCTCGAGGGCACACCCAACGTTTGCTCCTGATTTGCTGCAATCTGCAGAAAGGTCAGGGGCTGACTGTTGGCCATATTTCCCTGGCCTTGACTTGCTCTGGGCCCAGTTGTACCAGGACTGAAGGAGCAAACACATCTATCCCCTTCCCACTGCATCCAACATCTCTTTGGCTCAGTGGGCACTGCCAGGTCTGGCTAAGAGTTCTGCCCAGGGTCAGTCCTTGGGGTCAGCCAGAGCCCTGTCAGTCTGAGAGAGCAGCCAGCAGCAGTGGACAGGACGTAGCTGCTGGCTTTCCTCTCCTTCTGCCATGCCTCACTTCCTCTTCCCCACTGTCACCAAAGGTTAGTCATGGCATGGACACCCTCTAAATCCCATTGTGTAGAAACAGAGTGCCTGACTCAGGGTGAGTGACAGTGACAGCTGAGCAGAAAAGGACAGGGAGAGGAAAGAGGAGCAGGAAAGTGAGAGAGCAGGAGCAAGGGCATGCACAGGGTGGAGACCGGAAGGAGATGTTGCCACCCCCACTCCCTTTCTGCTATCACAGTTGTTCCTAGGAAGCCCTGGGCAGGGCTCTTCAGAGCTGCATGCCTGGACCCCTGAGGCAGGGACAGGCTCACCTGTTCCTGTGTCTTGCCTCTACCCAGAGTTATTTATTATGCTCCTAGTCTGCTACAGAAGCAGACAGCCATTGGCTTTTATTATTTTTCCCCAGAAAGATCTAAATGTTCTCTAATTAACCTATTAGTTTTAATTATACCCTTACAGTCATTTATTTGCTCATTTAAAAAAAAGCCCTACCCCATGAACACCCTGAATTTAAAGAAAAGGTTCCCTCCCAACCCCCACCTTCTTCCTCCTTTCTCCTGTGAAGTGTTTAAATCACTTGTCAACACAGAGGGAATAATAATAATAAAAAGAGTGACATTCGATCAGAGAGCAGGGGAGTGGGGGAGAGAAACAAAGCCCCAAGCAGTCATCCCTGAGTGAAGGCTCCTCCATATTCATCAGGGAGCCCAGACTGGCTGCCTGGCTTCAGGACCTCAGGGATCAGGACCAGGAGGGACCCAGGGGCGCCAGACTGCCTGGACCAGCAGACTTGAGCCAAAGACTCATGCTCAGTGTAGCCCCAAGGAGTGGAGGGAACACATACATTCTCTCTCTCTCTCTCTCTCTCTCTCTCTCTCTCTCTCTCTCTCTCTCTCTCTCTCTTTCTCTCTCAAGGCATTCTCATAAGTTGTAACTGACACAAATATTATTAGCACATATATTGATGATAACTTACTTGGAGATGAGACCAAAGAAAATTTAAAAAAAAATAATAAGCTAAGTGTCTATTATTACATATAATAATATGTAATATTATTACATATAATAATAAATCCTCTGATTAGCCAACAGAGAAACTATTTTCCCCACTGTAAGAAAGCCTGTCAGAATATAAGGCAGAGGGTCTGGTTATCACAGAGGCCTCTGAATTTGTTTCTGTGTACAAACAGCACATGCAAATCAGAACTTGAGCCAGCCCTCCTGTGCCCCATACTGTGCTAAGAATGTGGCTCACTTAATCCTTTTGAAAAACAACACTATTATCATCCCATTTTCTCAATGGGTTGATTGAGAAAATTGCCTAATACCATCAGAAGCAGGTAGATCCAGAATTCAGAGTGTTGGACTCCAAGGAACCTGCTTGCAACAACTCTGCCTTTGGGCATCCCAAACTTAATTTACAATAATTGATCAGTTTGCCAATGTCGCTACTTTAGGTAATGAGACACTTGCATTGTCTCTGATGAGGCAGAGACCTGGGCAGACAGAGCAGGGCAGGGCCTGAATTGTGGGGGTCCCTGGTTTGAGTATCTGCTTCGCTTGCCCCTGGCAACCCCAGGCAAGCCACTCTCGGAGCCACACAGGCTGCCCTGCTATTGCTGGAGGGCCTGATTTGTTCTAAGGGTTACAAGGAGGCGCTGGGGAGAAAGGAATAATGGTCAGTGGAGGGAAAGCAGGAACCTCTCTCTAGCGTCTTTCACGGTGTCTGGGGATCCTGAAGGCACGTGTGCAGGGCTTAGGCCTGTAGCCCCCAGCCCAAGTCAGAGGGAAGTAAGAGCCTGCACTATGCCAGTCAAGGAGAGGGTAAGGACTAGGGACAAGGAGGAGCACCCCTGCAGAAGTGTCCCACTGGCAGCTCAGAGTCCATCACAGGAAGAGGCCATCAGCCCAGGTGAGAGAATGATGCTGGAGAAAGCCAGGAAGACTTAGACAGATTGTGGGGTGG
The DNA here is from genome assembly GCA_021461705.1 of Cryptotis parvus. Lineage (NCBI taxonomy): Eukaryota > Metazoa > Chordata > Mammalia > Eulipotyphla > Soricidae > Cryptotis > Cryptotis parvus. Next base: position 658,623 of record JAJIBD010021497.1, read on the forward strand.
GTTGTTTGGGCCAGAGCTCCAAGGAGAGAGTACGACTTGCTGCAGTCGGACCAACATCTCCTGTGTTCATGTGCTGGGCTCCACTGCAGTGTCCCTGCTCAGATTTGCACAATGAGTGCTAGAAGAAGAGCCACCCATCCACGCTGTCCCTGGGAAGGAATCACTCTGTTGTGGCAGCAGCTTTCCTGCAGGCCTTGGAAACCAAACACACTTTCTCTGCCAGTCCCGGAGAAAGCCCTGGGTTTCCCACCCTGAATCGCAGAGCTCCTTGCGGGGCTGAACCCACGTGCTCGCTGCTCTCCTGCTGTCCTGGGCCTCTGAGAACACTCTCTGACCTGAGCACTCCTGCCTCCCTGCACACACTGGGCTGCAGCTCTGGGTGGGAATTTCACACCTGTGGGTAAATGACGGGATTTGTTGGGATCATAGATAGTTTTTTAAAAAAAATGAAAGGGGTAATTAGACACATGCGTCTTTCTCCCATTTCTGCTCACCGAAGATACATAAAACTTAATGAATCACATGTTGCTCTGGCCCCAACCATCTGCCATTTCAAGCTTGGCTGTCTGCTCGCCCCATCCTTCCCTTCACTTCGTTCCAGGTGATGGTCTCCATTTCCAACCTTTTCTAGGGAGCATCCCCCAGAAGCTCAGCATCTCCCCTCTTGGGCTGGGCTCGTCTATAACCATTTTTTTTTAACTTTACTCCATTGCTTAAAACCAAACCACAAACCTAGGGACAGAGTTTAAGTAAGGACATGCTTCATTTATCTGCACATAGCTGGAATTTACACAAACTAACTTAATAACTGAAAGCTATCCTTCCAAGAGCCGAAATCATTTCTTGAAAAAAAATTCATCATTTTTAGTAGACATTTTTCAGCAGTGCATTACACACTCTCCTTCCTCCTTAAGCAGAGGCCATCGGTCATCATTTCGTGGTGTGATAATCGATGTCTGCACCTGCTCTTCATTGCTTGACTCCTCTATCAGCGGCAGAAAGTTTCTGTGCTGCCTGTCGGGTATCCACCTCGGCCCACTCAGGGCTATCACGGAGGTGCTGCCATGGGCTTTGGGGGAACTGTCTGACCTCTTACTCAGCTGGCAGCACAGCTGGCAGTCAGTGAGGCCTCCAGTGTCTTAGGGAGACCAGTGCTGGGCCTAGCTCAGGCAGGGCTCAGTGAGGACTGTTCGGGAACCTTGGGGGGCTTTCTGGCTTATTACATCGGATGTTTCTATGGAAACTATTTCTCTGCAAAGACAGTCCACACATTCCAGCCCCTGGTTATTTTTGCTGTGTTTGGGTGGCAGGATGTCACGGAGGAGAAGACAGGGAGGAAGAGTGGCGTTTACTGAACATTTATTTTGTGGCAGATGCTCCATTAGGTGCCTTTGTGTGTGATTCACTAACTGCCCACCGCCAGCCAGAGGTAGCTGCTGTTGTTCCTGTTTTTACGGAGAGAAAATGAAGCTTAAAGACTTTAATTAGTAAGTCACAGAATTAAGAGTCTGTCTCACTGCTCAGCCAACTGTCTTTTATATGTATGCTATCCTTTAAAATAAAAAGAAATCATTTCTTTTAATGAAATTTTAAATAAAACTCCAGTCAGAGATCCAGGGGTAGTCCCAAAGCCTTGGTTTTTTTCTAGGCCTCAGGGCCCCATGAGACCCAGGCTAAAAACTTTGTTCACTGGGTTCTTCCATTTGCCTAGACATGCACCACGATAAGACTATATACATTAGGAATTCTCACATGGGACCTGAAGAAACAGCTCTGTATTCATGCCCAAGAATGGGAGGTTGAGACACACTTTTCTGACACATCTGTAAACGAGGCCTTCTTCTACATTCCAGTTCTCTGACCTCTCTAGGCCTGAACCTCACTCAGTTTCAACTCTTCCTTTGGCATCTGGTTCCCTGAAACTTCTCTGACCTGGCCAGAATGTTGCCTGCTTATTGCTCTGTTGTTGGGTCTAGCATGTGGACCCCAGACTTTCTCCTTCTGAACCCTTCTCGTAACTGCCCTTTCTCTTTGTTACTCTTTTGCACACATGGTGGTAGGTTGGTCACAGCAAAGATTCTGTTTTATTCATACCAAGACTCCTAGGTCTTGGCAGGACAGGGAGCTAGGAGAACAGGTTCCATTGCAGAACTGGTTGTGGCAGCAGGTTGGAAAATGAGAAAAGGAAGTTAGGATGGAAAGGGTTGGAGCATCTTGGGTGGAGTTTCAGGGGTATGGATTTTAACTCTGGGTCTATTGAGTCTAAGTATGGAGCCTAAGCAGGAGCTTCACACTCTCTAAGCTTGAGTGTTCTGAGTTGGAGAATGGGGATTAAAAACATCTCCCCCTTGAAGTCACCATGAATGAAGCGCGGCCTCACTAGTGTTTGGCACAGTGTGGGCACATAGTAAGGGTCTGTTGCTTTTATTATTATTGTCATCAAGAGTCATGTAGGCTTGAGTGATAGGATAGGCTGAGGTGCTGGCCTTGCATGCGGCCAACATAGGTTCAATCTCCATCATCCAAAATGATCACTACCAGGAGTAATTCCTGAGTACAGGGTCAGGAGTAAACTCTGAACTTTGCTGGGTGTGATCCCAAAACAAAAACCAAAAACTTACGTAGGACTATAAGGAGTGAGAGTAAGCTGATGTGTACACAAAGTAGAAAGCTGCTTTGGGCCTAGTTGTCATAGCTGAGGAGGCCCAGTGATGGCTATTATGATGTCTGAGTTTCACTGGAGCCCCCACCCCCGGCTGGGCATGTGTGTCATGCAAATACTAAGTTACTGAGCTGGTGAATTTGGGATCCAGAGGCAGGGCCTGAGGGACTCAGCCTAGGGGTGGTCTGAAGCCCTGGGGCCAGGCATGTCACTGCAGGAGAGAGTGGGTGTGGTGATGACAAGGACCCAAGGGAGGAGCCACAGAGACTGAGAAAGGGCAGCAGTAAGAAAGCAGCTTGGAGCGGCCAGGCGCCTGTATGCTATGTAGTCCAGCAGGCATGCTGCATGCTGCCATGTGAGGTGGCAAGGACATTGACAAGGGACTTTTCTGGGGGAGGGAAGAGGACACCAAAGCTTGATCTGGTGACTTGTGGGAAGAAAGCGAGGGAGTGACTTCTTGTCATCACTTTGGGCTGTTAACACTCTCGAAATTCTCTGCTGGGATTTTGGAATGATGAAGTTCCACCAGCTACTGGCAAGGTCCCTGGGCAAGGATGAGGTGGGCAGGGGCTCATCACAGTCCCGATCTCTGCAGAGGGCCAGATTGCCATTGCTGCTGGAGGGGGAGAACCCAATGAAAAGCCCCCGTGGCAGGCAGGAGTTGGATGCTTTCCTTCCCACTGAGGCGAAGGGACAGGCGTCACTGAAGACGTGGTATGTTCCTTCCCACCATTCATGCTGCGTGGCCCATGGCCTGCTTGTCAGTTTGAGAATTGTTCCGCCTCTGGGACACTTGCCTACCCTGGAGAGCTGTAGGCCACGCCCAGTCTGGTCTAGGAGCCAAGTGCCCTGGGCCAGGTGGCCTGGGATGAATCAGATAGCTAATTAGCACTCTCTCCCCTCTCTCCCCAGTCTAAAAAGGAGCCAGAGACAGAGAAATTGCTCCCAAGAGGGAGGAGAGGAGGCAGAGGAAATTGAGGTGGGGAAACCAACAGGGGTTACATCAGAAAAACAACATCATCCAAACATCCTCACATCTCCAATCACCCAATCAGTGATCTTCCTTCAGTGGAGTGGCAGGGCCAGAGGGGGCCGTGGGGGACTCCTGAGGTTAAGACACCTGTGTTGGCGCCACATCAGCCCCTCAGGGGATGCTGGATGTCGCCTGTCTCACCTGAACCAGGTCTGGCTGTGCCCTGGCTGCAGTGCCTGTTTCGACTCTCTCCTCTCATGGCCCTGAACATTTTATTGCCAATGGAAGCACCCAGTTCCATCTCCAAGAAACTGGGGTGTCTATGCAGTGAGAGTCCCATCATGGTCAACCCAGCACTAATGTGGGAGGTGAAGCATCTGTGAGGTTCAGCAGCATGGGACTGAGGACCGCAAGAGGAATTCTGGAGTTAGAACTGAGCCCAGAGTGCACAGCACTGGACCAACTCTCTCCCCCTCCCCTCCCCCTCCAACTACTCCCTCCCTTTACCCCTCCCCTTCTTGAAGCCTCAGCACCATAACCTAAGGTCTACATCCTGTCTCTGATATTCAGTCTGCCTCCAGCCACACTGTATCCAGGTTCTCTCTGGAGGCAAGCTTCTTATTTTCTATGTTCTTTCTACCCTAACTTTTTGAGAGCCGAGAATTCCTGTTGCTCTCAACTCTGTGTAGGCAGAGATAGAAACGGGAGGTGGGCAGAGGAGTAAAATAATTATTCATTTGAGAGATGGGGAAGGAAGTCTTAAGTCTGTAATTAAAGACGACTGCCCACAATGAGCACATGGTGCCAGTGCTTGGTTTTAACGCCGTTCTCTAATAAACAGAACCAGGGAGCCTTAGAGAAATGGTGGCTTCTGGGATTGGGGCAGGAAAATGCAAGTCTTGAGCCAGGAAGTTGAACTGCTTCCCGCCCTCACACACACACACCGATGGGGATATAGCACTGGGACACGGGAGCTGTGTGCAAGAGCTCCCTGCGGCCAAAGTGGGAAGAAATGGAGCAAGAAAATAAATAGTCATTTGTATCATAACCCAAAGTACAAAATACATATTCATGAATCTGTACTGACAATGATAAAAGGGGAGCAGAGAACCAGGAACTTGTGTGAAGAGCTCTAGATGCCAGCCCCAGTCCACGTGGCCACAGCCATGAGCAAGTCACCAAAAACCACGAGATGCTAGTTGTGTGGATGTGAGGAATGGGATTCTTCACCTCCATCAGCCTCCACCTCCAGACTCAGAATCCCGGTCTAAGATGAGAAAACAACCAGGAAGATCCCATCGGAGAGACATTCTAGAAGGCTTCTGAGCCGTGTTGTTGAAAGGCAAGGCAAATCCGGAAACTGTATTGCTAAATGAATCAAAGGGAACATGATAAGGAGCCCCCTAAACACACTGTGGGGTTCATGGAATCCTCTAACTGAAGGACTTAGGTAAAAAGTTAAGGACACTCAGCTAAAGAATGGGCTTGAATACAGCTTACTAATATTGGCTGATTAATAATGACATGTCTCATAGGAATATAAAAGTATTAGTAGGGAAAGGTGCTGGGTAATGGCCAAAATTCCTTGTAGCATCTTTATACATTTTCTATGAGTCTAAAACTTTTCTGAAACATAAAGCTTATTGGGGCTAGAGAGATGGTACAGGGGTAAGTCACTTGCTCTGCACACAGCCTACCCTAGTTCAGTTCCTGGCACCAATCCTCAGTACCACCTAGGGTCTGCCAAACCCTGCCAGGAGGGATCCTGAGCACCAGATCTAGGAATAAGACCTTATTGCCACTGTGTGTGCCACACCCTGCCCCAAACCCCTGCGCAGACCAGGGATTAATTTAGCACTTGCCTTTAATATGTGGGGCTCTTATGTTTGATTGCTGTCATTGTACCAAAAAGAAAAAAATTGTCCCGCCCCACCCAAATCATGTGTTTCTGTTTAAACCATATGAATCATTTGGTCATCCATGCCTGTGAAGAGGTCCTTGTCATTGTAAAACTTTCAGTCAAAGGATGTCACTGCTGACTGTCACATTTTCTTCTTTTGAGACAAAATGGGATTTAGCTTATTTTCCCTCTTTGTCCTGGAGAATGTAGAGCTTGGACACAGTTCTGATTCCTGAGATGGAGGAAGTGATTTTCTTCCTGCATAAAATGAGAACTCTTCACTAGCAGAATATCCTTTGCCCAACTGTCCCTCCTTCCTCCTACCCATAGTTCAGACATGTGGCCTGGAGGTCTTACCACCACCTTTAGGAACCAGTAGCAACCAGCACAAGGATGAAAGTGTAGAAGCTGGAGGTATTCTGAGTGCCCAGTGGCATCGTTGGCTGGTTATTTAAGCCCCGGAATGCTCAATCTCTAGACTTCTTCCTGAACGAGTTAAACCCTCCTTTTTAACTCAAGGCTCTAGTAGTAGTGGGGGCTTTTTATACGCTTGTAACCAACCATAATCTTACCAATATAGGACCAGTCCAAGCCTAGGGAGACTCTGGCAACTGAGGCCCTTCTCTTCTCAAGGAAGCTGCTTCTGATCAGTCAGGGGCTCAGAGAACTTTATCCATGGGCATTTTTAGGGTAGACATTGGATTGAAGGTGCTCTGATAGCTGGAAACAGAAAGTGGACAGGACAGTGTACAAGCTTTCTCTAAAGTCGTGCATTAGATTAGATCCTGAAAACACAAGTGGCCTCTGAATAGACACTCCCAGAAATGTTGCAATGTCTGTCGCTCAGATCCAATAAATGATGAGTGAAATGGTCTTACTGTGAAACTCCTCATTTGAACTCTGTGCTATTGTCTAGGCTGCCTTTGCCATACCATCCAGTCACTCGGTCTCTTTTCCATTCTGTGTCAGAAAGTGTGTTCCCTCCTGAGTGTCTGCCCCTGCTACAAAAGTCTCCCCCAAACCCCTCCTCCTTGTTCTCCAGGTCTGGATTTCATATCACCTTGGGCCTTCCTGACCATCCTGGCTGATATCCCTTCCCTGCATTCCCCAACCACCCACTCACTTACATATAGTTCACTAATGTTTGAACTTTTGAAACTGTGTGTGTGTGTTGATGGGTGCCACAACTAGCTGTGCTCAGGGTTTACTCCTGGCTCCTGCAATCAGGGACCATTCCTGGTGGGACTTTGGGGACCATATGTGGTGCTGGCGATTGAACCCCAGCCAGCCACAGGTAAGGCAAGTGCCCTACCCACTGTACAATTGCTCAGTCCCTAATCTGCTTCTTAAACTGTCTATCTCATTCTGGAGAATCAGTCTCAAAAAGTCAGGAATGCTGCATTTCTGCAGTGACTGGAAGTAACCTTTCTTGGTCCATAGCAGGTGCTCAGTTAATTCAGGATGTAGCTGAACTGCTATGGGTGGGACTATCTCTTGCTCTTTCCCTTTTCTCACCTTGAACCTGCCTTCAGAGCCTCTTTTCAAGCAGGGCAACAGTTAGAATTTAAGTTCTTTGGAGGATGAGGAAATATAAATTGCTGTCACCTGCTCAGTCCTCCCTAACAGCACCTTCCCCTCTACTTAGTGACCATACCGGGAGTGCAGGTGACTTGGACACCCAAGTATGCCTTTGAAAAATTGCATGTGCCTGGGGTGCCTCAGCAGACAGCACAGAATGGTTTTATACCAAGTAGATGTGTTACAAAATGAAGGCGAGGGAAGTCTGTATTGTCACAAGGGCCCAGCAGCATGAAATTTGTGCAAATCGGTTGCCAATTCATGTCAATCCATGGCGAAGTCCACAGAGTCCCCCTAGCCTCCATCTCCAGCTGACAAGGGCCCTTCCTCACCCAGCAGATGAGCGCCAGCCTGGCAGGTGCATGCTGGGAATCTGATCTGCATTCAGCTTAGGCAGCATCGGGGCCTCATTAGTTTTAATGAATTAGCACTTTGGAAAAGGAGGGGATGATGTTACAGCTAGTGAGTGCGTATCAGCTGCCTTCATTTATGCCCAAGTGAAGAGCCATCTTCTGCCTTCATTTTCCTTCCTGCTTCCAGGTGTGGAAGCCTGCCACTCCTCTAAATGCTGGAATCAAAGGCCTCTGCTTTTCCTGTGCACATTCACCAAGCCGTTTATAGACCCAAATCACAGTCATTTTTAAGTCAACGAGAGATGGAATCAGCCCAGCTGGAATAAGACCCAGTGAGGGATCCCTAGTCCCCTCTGTCCCTCTGCCACCCCAAATCCTGCCCAGTAGACTGGACTATTGCCTTAAGGGTGGGAGTGACTTAACCATCCCTGCCAGGAATTTAGGAGGAAACAAACCAGGATAATAAAAAAAAAAAAAACTTCTATGGCAGAATATCCTGAAGAGAAAGAAATGAAGAATCGGTGTAAACGAAAGACCTGGTCATCTGCTCACGCTTCCTTTTCCAAATCACTGCTTGTCTGTAGCTGCGAAGCCGTCAACAGCATTGTGAGAGCAATTTTACCCAATCAGGCTCAGTTGGTCCAAAGAAAAGCCAGGCAAAGGCAGACCCACAACAGAGAGAAAGGAACAAAGAAAATGAAAATACTTGTGGACAGGCAGCCAGTAGCACAACACTAATCAAGACAGAGGCGGGGCCGGCCAGGGAAAAGTCCCACAGAGCTCTGTTCTTGCCTGAGGGGACTGTCCCTCCCTGGTTCCTAGAGAGCTGTGGCAGCGTTTTTGATAGAAACAGCCTGGGCAGATTCCAAATGGAGAATCTGAATAAAAATGGGATCTGGTTGCTGGGAATAATCAGAGCTGCAAAAATGCAGAGAAAGCAACCTCCGATCACTGGATTGTGTAGAAAGATTGATTATTCTCATAACTTAGAGTTCCTGTAAGTGTCTGCTCCAATGGCTGGTCAAATCCTGGTTCTGCAACTTATTAGCTGGGTGAACTTGGAAAAGTTCACTTTCCTGCCACTGATTCCTCGTCTGTAAAACCTGGATAATAACTGCGACTGCCTTATAGGCTCTTGTGAAGACTGAAGTCAAGCGCTGAGAGCAGTGACTAGCATTGTCAGCTTTCCCCCTATTACCAGTGTAACTGCTGTTGTTATTATTGCTACCATTTTCTTGGTCTGAGGCTCCATGTGGAGCAGGACCATAAGCATCTATTACTCTGGAACTGTGTGTATTGTGCTGTTGCCAATGACACATTCTTCCAACCATGAGAATGAGGGAGATGGAACAGTGCTTCCAAACTGGGGAGGAACCTTTTAGAGTTTTCTCTCTGGGAATATTATGTTTGGATTGTAACAAAAAGGGGTTGGGACAGAAGCAAATTGCTAAGTGACCTGGTAAAACCTGTAGTCTACATCTTAACAATGTTGAAATTACACTCAACACAAATTCTAGATTCAATAAGGAAGGAGATTAACAACTATTGAGACCTAATTATGAGCCAGGCATCATGCTGAGCTATTTTACATATGACATTGGAATTCAGTCTCACATTAATTGCTCCCTTATAGATGAATTCACTGAAGGTCACAAGGTGTCAAGATCACAAAGCCTGGCAGAATGTATGTGGTATCTGAATGTGGCTAACATTTTGGTTCTCTAATCAGATTGTGCTTAATGAGTCTGCTAAAGTGGTTATAGAATCCAAAAGGTGAGTGTGGATTAGGCTTAAGAATGTCTCTGTAAATGCAGGGCTTAGCAAATTTTCTTTGTCTGAAATACAAAAAACCTAATAAACATGGGGGTGGGGGAGGAAGCTAGTAAGAAAATAATTGGCTCAAGAATAAGATAAATATTTCTTAGATCAGGGGTAGCTAAACCATACAGACTTGAATGTGTGAGGCTCGGGGTTCCATCTCTGTCAACACACCACACACACACACACACACACACACACCAACTTCTGTGGATTAGAAACAACAAAATCCATGCAGGTTCCGATTTCAGAGTAGAAAACAGTGATAAAATAGTAAATAATGTCAAGATAATTGTTTGAATTTATGAATGTTGAGTATCTCTCTTTATGTAGAGACTAAGAAAACAGTCATTTGCTAGCAGCCTGGGAACTGATTGCTAGGGGTCTTCAGTCTGACTGCACCTCAGAAACACTGAGAGAATTTGTTAAAGCAGGTTTCAGAGTTTCTCCCCCTACCTCAAGTATTTGATTCAGGAGGGTCTAGGTAAGGATTCCCATCTCTAACTCGTTTCTGGGGATGAGAGTACTACTGCCCCCAAAAACAACTTAAGAGCCATGTTTAATAGGAATATGTGGGATATGGGAGACTGAAGAAAGGAAGCATAGCCTTGTGAGCAGATTCTGTGTCTAGACTTCATGTATGGACCTCCAGTAACCTTAATTACTACAGATCTAGTGATGGAATAGAATAACTCTTCTTCTGAACTTTGGCCCAGGGTGTCAAGTGGAGACAACCACTAAATTACTAAGTCACTTGATCACTTGAATCCCGTTATTCATCGATTTGCTCGAGCGGGCACCAGTAACATTTCCATTGGACCCTATCACGTGCCAATGTAGCCCAATGGCATCTGGTTGATTCAGGAATATGAAGAGCCTCAAACCGTTCCTTCAGGGTCTTGACAAGGAAGTCTGACTATCTTGTAGGTGGGCGGCCACGTGATCTTTTGACATCCCGTGGGATCCAGTCGGTAACGGCTCTAGTCCAACGGTCATCTCCAAATTGCATTACATGTCCAACCCATCTGATTTTCTATGCCTTGAAATGAGACAGCGTCCCTGATTATGGAATAGCGACGGAGATTGGAACTCTGGATTCCTTCTCTCACTTGAGTGAGATGTGATATTCCAAGCATAGCTCTTTCGATTCCTCTCTGGGAGACCCAAATAGCATTCTCATCCTGCTTTTGTAGGGCCCAGGTCTCTGAGGCATATATTAATGCAGGGAGAATGGTGGAGTCAAAGAGATGTGCCCGGAGCCAGAGGTTCTTTTGTCCTTTTAGCTATTTCTTCGATGCCTTTGAAGGCATTCCATGCTGCTCTCTTCCTCCTGCGCAGCTCAGGTTTTAGGTCGTTCATCATGTAGACTTCTCGACCTAGGTACACATAAATGCTGCATTCAGAGATGTCTGTTCCATTAAGAATGAATGGGGCCTCTGGAACTAGTTCATTTTTCATAAACATAGTTTTCTTTAGATTCAGCTGTAGACCTATCTTTCCACATTCTCAGTCAAAGTCAGCCAGCATTTGTGCCGCTTGGCTAATGTTTGGTGTTATTAGAACGATGTCATCAGCAAAGCAGAGGTGGTGTAGTTGCCGACCATCTATCTTCACTCCCATTCCTTCCCATTCTAATTGTCGCATGATGTTCTCAAGGGTGGTGCTGAAGAGTTTTCGTGAAATGGTATCACCCCTGTTGAACCCCTCTTTTGACATCAATGATCACTTCCTTGTAGAATGGTGAGATCCTGGTGGTGAATCTGTAATAGAGCTCACGAAGGATCTTTATGTATTGGGTTTGAACACCCTGTTTGGCTAGGGCTTCGATGACTGCTTCAGTCTCCACAGAATCAAAGGCTTTCTCTAAATCAATGAACATGAGACAGAGCTGCATCTTGTACTCCCTACAAACCTCAATGAGCTTGGTTACCGTGTGGATTTGGTCGATTGTGCTGAATCCTTTTTGGAAGCCTGCTGGTTCGCATGGTTGTCCTTCATCTAGTGTTGTACCAGTCCTGTTCAGGATGACTCATGTAAACAGCTTGTAGATGACAGACAACAGGCAGATGGGGCGATAGTTGCCGATGTCGTGAATGTCTCCCTTCTTGAATAGTAGAACTGTCCTGCTGGTTTTCCATTGGGAGGGCACTTTGCATTCGGACAGGTAGCATGTAAAGAGCCGAGCTAGTGTATTGATGAGTACCGACGGCAGATTCTTCAGGTGTTCGGGTCTGACTTTGTCTGGGGCTGGTGCTGTTCTGGCTGGTGCTGTTCTGCCTGGTGCTGTTCCCTTCTTTACCGACGAAATGGCATTACTAAGTAGGTAAGGAAAAAAGAAAATACAAAACAAAATGAAAAACAAACATCCTACTCTAAAGTTCTTTGTAAATCAAAACTTTAAAATGTATAAAGTAATCCAAAAGTTATAAAATATCCACAAATAAGCAAATGTGAATTAATTTGGAAATGAAACTGTATGGGTTTCTCTGATGCTTAAAACAGAAGTAAGTTTCATGTACTAACAGACAATAGACTTTACTAAAGATGAACAAAAATTAATTCGAAAAAGTAAAAAATTGTCCTACAAAACAGAGCTATTAATAATTTTATAAATGAGAAATGGACATAATGGCTTGGAGCAATATGTGAAAGAAAAAAAGCTGGATTTTTCCAGAAGTAAAGAAAAATATGAATCCTCTAGTTAAAAAGAATCTGGAATTGGCGAGCAGTGGGCTGAAAGGATAGTATAATGGGTAGTGCATTTTTCTTGAATGTGGTCAATCTGGATTCAGTCCCCAGCACTACATATATATGGTTCTCCAGGCAGTGGCAGGAGTGATCTCTGAGCAGAACCAGGAGTAGCTTTGAGCTCTGCTGGGTGTGACCCAACAAGCAAACATAAAAATCTTCTGAAGTACTAAGCAGATAGATTTATAGTTAAATCTCTGAGATATTAGAAATGGCAGTTAGCACAAAAGTGGAAAAAATACAATAACTCATTTACTCATTGCCGGCTTTTTTAAAAGAAATTACATTAGGAGTTGGAAAAGAGCAAAACCTAGGGTTCTATGAACATTTTTGTGAAGGGCTGTACTGTAAACACATTAGTCTTTGCAGGTCAGAGAATTTCCATCTCTGCCACTAGAGAGATAAAAATATCCATAGCCAATATTCCTGTGAATGGATATGGTTATGTTTTGGAATACCTTATTCTACAAAGACAGGCAGTTGCCCAGATTTGGTTTGTGAATGAATATTCTACTGCCCATTCCTATTCCCGATGAGAATAACAAGATGCAGTCTAGCATGATATTAGCTATCTTACACCCTCAACAAGCTTACAAAGAATATGGAAATAGAAACTATGTCTGTTTAAGCCTTATGTATAATTGAGCATGTCTGCTAAAAATTACACATAAGTGCCTAAAACTTAAAAAATATTCCACATTCATATTACCAGAAAAGAAAAGGGAATAGACCATTCTGCTGAAGACAAGAGCCTGTGACTTGCTAAGGGGAAGAGTAGGCTGAAAGATGTAAGCATCACTTGGTGATTGGATTGCCTGGGCTCTTTTTTGAATGAGAGTCAACCCAGCTAATAGTAAGAGATAGATTACTATAGGAATTGGGAACTCAGCCAGCCATTCAATGTTTGTTGGGTACCTTCATGGCATAGTACTATACCTGATATCAACACTGAGGCTAGCACTATATAAAGTACAGTGTCAAGACTACTCTCCTGAAGTAAAGAGGTCAGAGGTTAGCATGGCTATTGTGGGTAATGTCCAGTTAAAACTTTACCAAGCAAGAAACTTTTTTATAGGGGTGTTATCTGAGAATTGAGTAGCTATTAGATAACCCACCTTCACTAAATCCCTTTCTTCACTAAGGCCATGTCCAACATTCCTGCCATAAAGAATCTTTCATTTCTCTTTTCTGGGCTTTTCTCTGCTCAAGCAGGATGATCATGACCAGGAAGCTGAGAAGAGCAGAATTAGGGAAATACCAATGATTTAAATGTACCGGAAGGGACAAGAGGGTAAAAGAAATGAATGCTAATATCCTTGCAGCTTAGGGTCTCTGAAATTCAAGAAGGTGCAGTACCTCTGCCAAGAATGCTGTCCCACCCTTTTCCCTGGATAAACACTAATCACCTCTGATGTCTTCCCCTACGCTTTTATCTCCTGAACTTGGTTCAGTCCAACCTGTGGTCGTCACAGATTGCTTGTGCTCTGGTCTTTCTCCTCTCCCCAGCATCTGTGATCCCTTCAATGGCATATTTAGTTACTCTTCCTTATCTTTCACTTGTCCAGAATCACATCCTCCAAGACCAACTTCAGGAGCTTTGAAGGAGAACAAAAAGTTCTTCCCTTAAGATCCATTATCCCTGCCCAGTCTGAAGATTCTGACTGTGACAAACTATTCTTCCCTTCAGTATTCATCCAGAGTTCCATCTCCTACATGAAGCACCCCCCCACTGCCGCCACCACACACCTCACAACTACCTGCTGCTGGAACAAAATTAGACTAGGCTAGACACCATTCCTTAATGCCCCCACAGCACCTGTTACTTCCTGTCCAAGTCCTGAAGCCTCATATGTTCATATTAAAATGGTCAATTATCCTAGTCTGTCCCTCATAAAAAGCTCCCTGAGAGCAGGGCTCTCTGTTGCATTCCAAGTACTCAAAATAGTTGGTGCTTTAAAAGCCATTGAATGTGTTGAATGAGCACAGAGAAACATTAAGTCCTAACTCCTGGGGACAGAGGGGACAGTTTGTGTTTGCTTTTCAGAAATGCAGATTTAAAACTTAAGGAAATTGAATTCTTGGAAAACATCACACATCACACAATGTGAACTGTGTACAGCTGAGGGTATTACTATATATGCTCTGTGTATAGCTGGATCACACATAGCTAGATTGGAACAATGGGGGTGGCTTCCTGGTGTAGGTGGGCTTTAAACAAAATGATTTAGACAGAGAAGGTGGAATGCGTAGATTTCAGCTATTGGAAGGTCCCAGAGCAGGCAAAACTTGAGCTAAGATGGAGCCAGTTCTCCAGAATTAGCATGGAAATACTCAAGACATTTTGAGCTGTCAGGGTCATTAAATATTAGTTATAACAGTTCTGCATTTGCTTTGATGAGATTGCCTCGTCTGTGACATAATCCTGGAAACTTCTGAATAATAAGAAAAATCAAAGTTAGAGCTGGTGTTTTGGAAGCTAGGCACCTAGAGATTCCAGCAGCTGCTGGCTGGCTGCAGGGTTGCCTTCAGCAAAACTACCCTGTGGGTTGTATTCACTTATTTTTGGCAACTTCTGCCTGCCATGGGTATTTCCCTTGTTATTAGCTGATTCATCCACTTTCATAGACTATGTCTTCAGATATTTTAAGCAGTTGGTAATAATGATGTTTGATTATTATATGGTCTGGTCCTGTAAAGCAGTTTTCAGGGGAAGAAAAGTGCCCCTAGATTCTCCTTTATGTCCCAAGAGGATTTGGGGGCTTTGATAGGTGGTGGGGAGAACTAGGAGTGGGCCTCGAAGACCTCCTCTCCCAGATTGCAAGTCTAAGACCAGATTATAAAATGAAATATAGAATTTCTTCTGTCTGTTCTCCCTAAAATCACTCTGAGTAGGTACCTTGAAGTTTATGTTTCATGGATTGAACTGCAGGTTGGGGTGGACTGACCTATTCTCAGCTTTGGGACTGGAAGGGCACACCCAGACATGTGTGATCAGAAGGACAGGAGCCTTGATTCCCCTTGAGATCATGACACATTCTCAGAATGGCTGGGTTTCACCTGATTCCACCAGTGGAGCTTTTTGGGGGACAGGGAAAGGAGGACCAGTTGTCTCTGGGAAGTCATAGCTTTTTCTTCATGTTATTTGTAAAACTACCTTTATGGTTTGACTTTTTTTTTTTTTTTTTTGGTCACACCCGGCATTGCACAGGGGTGTCTCCTGGCTCTGCACTCAAGAATTACTCCTGGCAGTGCTCGGGGGACCATATGGGATGCCAGGGATCGAACAAGGGCCGGCATGGGCCGGCTGCGTGTAAGGTAAATGCCCTACCCGCTGGGCTATCGCTCCGGCCCTTTGTTTGACTTTTTTTAAGTCAAACCATAAGTCTGGTGATTTTGAACAGTCTTACTTTCTTATTTCAGTTGATTATCTATGGCCTTTTGATTCTACACCTGAAGGGTTTTTATTTTTGCTTTTTGGGTCACACCCAGCAATGTTCAGGAGTTATTCCTGGCCCTCCACTCAAGAATTACTCCTGATGGTGCTCGGGAACTTTATGTGATGCCGGGGATCAAACCTGGGTTGGTCGTGTGCAAGACAAAAACCTTACCCGCTGTGCTATAGCTCTGACCCCTGATTCTACATAGGCTCATTTTAAGCAGCCCCGCTCCTATTGGGTCAGAGAGAGTGAAGATGTCTTCATTCATCCCCTTATGGCTTCCTTCCCTGAAGTTTTTCCACATAGAGGTGGTATCTCCTTTACTAAGAAGGCTGAAGCCCCACAAAGTTTCTCTCTTCCTCTTCTATTCATGTCAGTCTCTCTTTTCATGTTCTGACTTTGTCTGTAAAAAATTGTTTTTCCAACTCTGAGGCCTACTCTCTTGAGTCTTTCTCACGTACTCTCCCCTGACCTGTTTCTCCATCTCCACTGCCCCTCCCGCCAGTTCTTCCTTCTTTACTTTCTTCTTCCTCTGTGTCTGCCAGAATGTTTAGGTTATGCTTACAGAAAAGCAAAGCAAAGGACCTCTTTTTGACCCTACTTCCCCTTCTGTTTTTATTCTATTTTTCTTATTTTTAAAAAATATCATTAAATTAGTAGACAGCTTGCTGAACTATCTTCTTTCCACCAGCAAAATATGGTTTCCCTTGCCACTGGAGTTCTGTTTCCATGACTTCAGGAGAAAATATTCTCCACAAAGCCACCAATGCTTTCATATTTACCATTTCTAGCCACTTTCCACTGAGCTAGTCTATCTGAATATTTTTTTAAATTTTTTATTATACCACAGTGAAACATACAGTTACAAAGGTGTTCATAATTGGTTCTTGGTAATACAGTATTCCAGCAACCATCCCTCCAGCAGTGCCCCATCCCCACTACCAGTATACCCACACCCCCTCCCGTCACCCCCAGGCTGCCTCAGTTGGCGGCTACCCTGCAGAAATTTAGGGTTTATCATGTAAGCCTCTTTGTGTATATTCAATGATGAGTTCTAATCTGACATTGCCATTTCCCATACTCAGTAAAACCCTGGTATATATTTATATCCCATTAATGGCGGTCATTCTATATGTGTCTTTTTTTTTTTTTTTGATCACACCCGGCAATGCTCAGGTGTTTCTCCTGGCTCTGCACTCAGGAATTACTCCTGGCGGTGCTCGGGGACCATATGGGATGCGGGGATCGAACCTGTGCCAGAATGAGCCGACCGCGTGCAAGGCAAATGCCCTACCCGCTGGGCTATCGCTCCGGCCTATATGTGTCTTTTTGCTTCTGACTCATTTCACTCAGCATGATAGTCTCCATGTCCATCCATTTGCAGGTAAAATTCACAATTTTGTCTTTTCTGACAGTTGCATAGTATTCCATCGTGTAGATGTACCACTATTTCATTAGCCAGTCTTCTGTTCTCGGGCACTTAATTTGTTTCCAGATTCTAGCTATTGTGAATAGTGCAGCGATGAATAAAAGAAGTACAGATAGTGTTTCTGCTATGTGTTTTTCGATCACTTGACATCCCGTTGTTCATATTTTTGCTCAAGCGGGCGCCAGTAACATTTCCATTTGACCCCATCACGTGCCAGCTTAGCCCAGTGGCATCTGGTTGCTTCAGGAATATGCAGAGCCTCAAACCGTTCGTTCAGGGTCTTGACGAAAAAGTTTGACCATATCGTAGGTGGGCAGCCACATGATCTTTTGACATCCTGTGGGATCCAGTGGGACCTCAGAATACAACAGTTATGTGTACCTAGGTTGAGAAGTGTTTTTCGGTTTCTAGGATATATTCCCAGTAGTGCTATTGCTGGATCAAATGGGAGTCCAATATCTAGTTTTTTGAGGAATGCCCATATTGTTTTCCAGAAGGGCTGGACTAATCAGCACTCCCACCAACAGTGGATGAGAGTCCCTTTTCCCCACATTCATGCCAGCACCTGTTGTTCTTGCAGTTTTGGATGTGCCAGTCTCTGTGGTATGAAATGGTACCTCATTGTTGCTTTGATTTGCATCTCCCTGATAGTTAATGATGATGAGCACTTTTTCATATGTCTTTTGGCCATTAAAATTTCTTCTTTTTTGGAAGCTTCTTTTCATTTCTCCCCATTTTTTGATGGGGTAGGCTGTTTTTTTCTTGTGAAGTGCTACCAGTGCCTGATATATCCTGGATATTAAACCCTTGTAAGATGGGTATTGGGCGAATATCCTTTCCCACATTGTGGATTGTCTTTATATCTTGGTCACCGTTTATTTTGAGGTGCAGAAACTTTTCAATTTTATATAATCCCATTTGTTTATCTTTGCTTCCATTTGCTTGGTCAGTAGTGTGTCGTATTTAAAGATAATTTTAGCTTCGATGTCATAGAGCATTTTTCCTGTTTTCTTTGATGTACCTTATAGATTCATGTCTGATGTTGAGATCTATAATCCATTTTGATCTGACTTTTGTGCATGGTGTTAGAAGGAGGGTGTCTAAGTTAATTTTTTTACACGTAGCTGCCCAGTTTTCCCAACACCATTTGTTGAAGAGGCTTACTTTGCTCCACTTAATATTTTTTTTGCTCCTTTATCGAAGATTAAGTGGTTGTATATTTGAGAGTGTGTTTCAGGATATTCAGTTCTATTCCATAGTTCTACAGGTCTGTCTCTATACCAATACTACACTGTCTTAATTACAACTGCTCTGTAGTAGAGCTTGAGGTTGGGGAAAGTGATATCTCCCATCTTCTTTTTCCCCAATGATTGCTTTAGCTATTCGTGGGGGCTTATTATTCCATACAAATTTCAGGAGTGTTTGTTCAATTTCTTTGAAGAACATCATGGGTATCTTTATAGGGACCACATTGTTTTTGTATAAAGCTCTAGGGAGTATTACCATTTTGATACTGTTAATCCTTCCAATCCAGTAACTGGGAATGTGTCTCCATTTCCTCAGGTTCTCTTTTTATTTCCTGATGTAATATTTTATAGTTTTCTCTGTAGAGAACCTTTACATTCTTTGTCAAACTGATCCCTAGGTATTTGATTTTCTGCCGCGCAACTGTGAATGGGATAGTTTCTTTAATGTCCCTTTCTTCTCTTTTGTTGTTTGCATATAGGAAGGCCATAGACTTTTGGGCATTGATTTTGTACCCTGCCACTCTACTGTAAGAATGTATTATTTCTAGGAGTTTTTTGGTAGAGAATTTAGGGTTTTCCAGGTATAATATCATGTCATATGCAAATAATGACAACTTGGCTTCTTCCCTTACTATCCAGATGCCCTTAATGTCTTTTTTCTTCCCTTATTGCTATGGCAAGTACTTCCAGTACTATATTGAATAGAAGAGGTGAGAGTGGGCAATCTTGTCTTGTCCCTAATCTTAAGGGAAGCTTTTATTTTTTCCCCATTGAGAATGATTCTCGCTATGGGCTTGTAGTAGATGGCCTGTATTATCATGAGGAAGGTTCCTTCAATCCCCATTTTATGGAGAGCTTTTATCATGAACAGGTGTTGAATGTTGTCAAATGACTTTTCTGCATCTATTGATATAATCATATAGTTTTTATTTTTCTTTTTGTTTATATGATGTATTATGTTGATTGACTTGTGGATGTTGAACCATCCTTGCATTCCCGGGATGAATATCACTTGGTCATGGTGTATAAAATGTTTGATGACTCTTTGGATTATATTTTCTAGTATTTTGTTGAAGATCTTAGCATCTGTGTTCATCAGGGAGATTGGTCTGTAGTTTTCCTTTTTTGTGACATCTCTGTCTGCTTTGGGGATTAGGGTGATATGTGCTCGTAAAACCTATTTGGGAGTGTTTCTGTTTCTTCAATTTGCTGGAAGAGCTTGAAAAGGATTGGGAGTAGGTCCTCTTTAAAGGTTTGGTAGAATTCACTGATGAATCCATCTGGACCTGGGCTTTTGTGTTTGGGGGGGAATTTTAATTACTGATTCCATCTCCTCAATGGAGATAGGTTTGTTGAGGTATTCCAAATCTTCTTGTTGCAGACTTGGGAGGCTGTAGGAATTCAGGTTTGGTCCATTTCTTCTAGATTCTCTTGTTTCGTGGTATACAGGATCTCATAGTAATCTCTGATGATCTTTTGAGTTCCTGTGGTTTCTATTGTAATGTCCCCATTTTCATTTCTGATTCTATTTATTTGGGTTCTCTCTTTTCCTTTACTTACAAGTCTTGCAAGTGGTTTGTCAATCTTGTTTATTTTTTCAAAGAACCAGCTTTTTGGTTTCGTTGATCTTCTGGATTTTTTCCCTCCCTCCCCCCCCCCCCCCTGGATTTTTTTTTGACATTCCATCTCATTGATTTCTGCTCTAAGTTTTATTATTTCTTTCTTTCTGCTGGGTTGGGTTTCTTTTGTTGATCACTCTCTAAGATCTTAAGTTGTAAAGTCAGACTGTTTGTATGGCCTTTTCTTCTTTTCTGATGAATGCTTGAAGTGCTATGAACTTGCCTCTTAACACTGCTTTCACTGTATCCCAGAATTACAAGTTCTGGTAATTCGTGACTTCAGTCTCATTTGTTTCCGGGAATCTTTGTATTTCCTCTTTGATATCTTTTATGACTTGCTGGTTGTTCAGCAGTGAGCTGTTTAGTTTCCAGGTGCTTGGTATTAGTCTCGGTTTTTGTGTACGAATAACTTCTATTTTCAGTGCTTCATGGTCTGAAAAATAGTTGGCATAATTTCTATCTTCTTGATTTTATGGAGGTATGATTTAAGGCTCAGCATATGATCTATTTTGGAGTATGTTCCATGTGCACTGGAGAAGAAAGTGTGTTCAGTTTTTGGGGGATGAAATGCCCTGTATATGTCTACCCGCCCTCTTTCTCCCATCTCTTCTTTTAGGGCCAGTATTTCCTTGGTAAGTTTCAATCTTGTTGATCTATCCAGAGTTGATAGAGCAGTGTTGACGTCTCCAACTACAATTGTTTTGCTGTCAATGCCTTCTTTGAAGTCTATTAATAGTTGTTTTAGGTATTTTGCTGGCCCCTCGTTGGGTGCATATATGCTTAGTAGTGTAATTTCTTCCTGATATATGTATCCCTTGACTATTAAGAGATGACCTTCACTGTCCCTTCTGACCTTCTTCAACCTGAAGTCTATGTTTTCGGCTACCAGTATGGCCACACTGACCCTTTTGGGAGAGGTTGTTTGAGTGAAGGATTGTTTTCCAGCCTTTTATTTTGAGCCTATCTTTGCTCTGATTGTTCAGGTGTGTTTCTTGAAGACAGCAGAATGTCGGATTCAATTTTTTGATCCATTATGCCATACTGTCTCTTAACTGGTGCATTTAGACCATTGACATTGAGAGAGATTATTGTCATGGGATTTTGTTTCATCTTTCTGTACAGGTTTGTTGTATAGGTTTTTGTTCTTTTGGGTTTTATCTCGTCTTAGAGTAGCTTAATCAGTCCTTTAAGGTTGGTTTTGAGTTTACAAAGTTCCTAAGTTGTTGTTTATCCGAGAAAGTGTATATCTGTCCTTCAAGTCTGAGTGAGAGTTTAGCCGGATAAAGAATTCTTGCTGAGCTTCTTTATTCATCTCTGCGCTATTCACTATAGCTAGAATCTGGAAACAACCTAAATGTCCGAGAACAGAGGACTGGCTAAAGAAACTGTGGTTCATCTACACTATGGAATACTATGCGGCTGTCAGAAAGGATGAAATTATGAAATTTACCTGCAAATGGATGGACATGGAGTCTATCATGCTGAGTGAAATTAGTCAGAAGGAAAAGGACAGATATAGAATGACTGCATTCATTAATAGGATATAGATACCAGTGTTTTAATAAATATGGGAAATGGTAATGGCAGATTAAAACTCACCACTGAATATACACAAAGAGACTTAAGTGATAAACTCTAAATATCTGCAGGGCTAGCCATAATGTGTAAAATAAGAGGGAGAGAGATGCAGAGACAGAGAGAGAGATAGAGAGAGAAAGAGAGGAAACTGGGGTACCTGCTATTAAGGCGGGTGGGGGACGGGAGGGGAGGGGTACATTGGTGGTGGAAATGGGGCACTGGTGGAGGGATGGGTGCTGGAATACTGTATTACCAAGAACCAATTATGAACACCTTTGTAATTGTGTGTTTCACGGTGGTATAATAAAAAAAATTAAAAAAAAAAGAATTCTTGCTGAGGCATTCATTCCATCGAGATTTTTTTACTATATCCCATCACTGCCTTTGGGCTTGGAGGATATCTTCTGAGTAGAGAATTTCTCTGCTGAAATTCGAATGTATGCTCCTTTGTATACAATTTCTTTCTTTGATCTTGCTGCCCAAAGAATTATGTCTCTGTCTATGGCATTCATTACTTTGATTAGGATGTGTCTTGGAGTCTTTCTATTGGTGTGTCTTCTTGCTGGGATCCTTTGGGCTTCTTGGATCTGGATACCTTCATCCTTTAACTCGGGGAACTTTTTAGCAAGGATTTTTTAACTGTTTTAGTTTTGTTGGGGTTACTTTCCTGTCCCTCTGGGACTCCGAAGATTCTTATGTTGTTCTGCCAGGATCCATTGTTCTCTGTTCCTTTGCTGATCCATTTTCCGGTCTTTTCCCATCTTATGTAATTCCCTGAGTGCTTTCTGCAGCTCATCTTCTGTCTCACTGATTCTCTCTTCCGCTGCTGTCATCCTACTGTTGAGAGCCCCTACTGTGTTTTTAATTTCATTTACTGAGTTTTTTAGTGATGATATTTCTATTTTCATGGTTCTCATTTCTGCTTTCATTTCCTCCTATAATTTATTGACTGCCCTTTCCACTGCTTCGTTTATCTTTTCCTGTATTTTGTTGGACATCTGTTCCACTTTTTCGTTGAGCTCGTTAAACATCCTAACCATTTCTTTTCTGAATTTTTTGTCAGAGAGATTATGCACATCTACATTCTTTTTTGAGTCTTCAGGGTTGATTTCTTCATCTGTTCTCGAACTGGGGATCTTCGTTGTTTCCCCATGGTGTTGCGGTATTCAGGGATAGATTCCTCTAGAGTACTGTTTCTTTTTTCTTGAAGATATTACATTCCCCTGGTGTTGAATTTCCTTGTTTCCTGGAAATCCACAACCCCCAGGGAGAATAACTGAGGCTGAGACAGGCTGATGTGAGAGTTCAAAATGTCCACTTTGGCTTCTGCTCAGACTTCTGGGGCCTGTAGTTCCACCTTCTGATGAGGCCCGGGGCTCTACCATGACCCCAGGCATCTGCCCAGCCAGCCACACCCCCAGGGAGAATATTTTGAGGCTGAGACAGGCCAGGTGTGAGAGTTCAAAACGTCCGTTTACTTCCACTTCCGCTTGGACTTCTGGGAGCTGTAGTTCTGCCTTCTGCCGAGGCCTGGTGCTCTACCACAACGCCAGGTGTCTGCCTGGCCAGTCACACCCCCAGGGAGAATCCTGTTGGATATTTGTTATGGCCACTAACATGCTATGGATGACCATGACCTTCTCTAGACTCAAAAAACCTCCATTATCTTCCTAATCTGCCAAACCCTGCTCTTCCTCAGCTACATTCTGGATAATAGTAGGAGACCAATGACTTGCTTATTGCCACACTTCATTCCTGACTTAATTAGGTCTTTCCAGTAAAGTCATTTGATCCTTGGTTGCTCCTGCCTTTAAGGAATTCTTTCTGGTCTTCTCAGGAGTGCTTAACCCTTTCCCTTCTTATTTGCAAGCTTTCCTGTGGTGCTAACATCTGCTCAAATTTTGATAGGGAATTCCCAGTCTGTGTCTTCAGGACCAGTCTTTTGCCCTGAAGTTTCTTCCAGGCTTCTCCCACCAGTCTCATCAGCTCCTGTGCATATCAACTATGAACTCAGGATTTTCTGTCCTAAATGTGCGTCCTCACCTCTCTAGGGTGACTAACTCCCCCTGCTCTGCAGGCTCCAAGTCAAAATGTGTGACTCCCATCCACACGCCCACAAAGACATGCTTCTGCTCACTATCTGATGGAACCTAAGCTGCTCTTGTTTATTTTTTTCCCACCCTTCCCTCTGGAATTTGTGACCTGGTCTGGTCCTCATCATTTCTTTTCCTGGATTTCTAATTGGCCCCCCATGCCCTTATGTCTTTCCCTTTCAAAGCAGACTTCCTTATGGCTGGAAGATCAGTTTTTTCGAATATGAATCTTTCCCTGCTTTCTCCTGTTTTAACCACTCAGGTAAAGTCCAAGCTGCTTAACATAGCACCTAAGGCCCTTCATGATCTGCTCCTCCAGCTGCGTCTCCTCTGCTGCCTCCTCCCATCTCCACTTACAGACATGGAGCATCTCATTCCCATTCTCCCCTGAGTTGCACTTAGCCTCTGCTGATGCTTCACTACCTATGCTCCTGACATGTTCCTGCCTAGATTGCAGAGCCCTACTCCACTCATCCTGGGCCACATAGAGACTCTTGGAAGAATACTCTTCACACCCCGTAATGCCTGGTGTACATCTCAATTACTGCACTTGGGCAGCTTTGGTGGGTTTAATTATTCTTAATTTCCCCTTATATTTTGGGTTTCTCTTTATAGGGTAACTTAAGATTCTGAGATTGGCTTTGCTCAGCTCAGAAATATATCTGTTGGTAATAGACACTTTAAAGGCTAGATTGTTGGAAGGCACAGTTATCCTCACTGTATTTCTCTCCCCACCCCCGTGAAAATGTATTAGATTATTATAATGTGCTTTGCTGGAAACTAGAAATCAATGATAGAATGGTGGGTTGAGTGTCTGATCTTGTGCTGCTTACAGAGACGTGGAGTCCCCTCAGTCATCCTGCTCTATCGGTAATTCTGTGATTCAGAAGTTATCCAGATCTATTGACATTTCCTACCTCTATCAGTTTTTAAGATGACAAATTCAATATGTTGTTACCCATTATGTGAAACAAAAAGGAAGCTAATCCTTCCCAAATATAAGAGCTTTTGGTTTTGAAATATTATAGTTTAAGCCTATTTCTCTTGCTGGCTAGATCTTTGCTATTTCATGGAGTGTCAGTTTCCTTTTAACTAAATAGGAGAGAATGAAAGTACCTAAATCCTAAAATAAATGAATGTTATATGTGATGATATGTGAAAGAAAAGACCCCTCAAAACCCACTCACTCCTATGCCTGGTACATAGTAAGTACTCAGTCTGAGGTACCTTTGCTGTCATTGTTCAGATATCTGTAGGAATGAACTTCTAGGATTGTGTAAAGCAAGGGGGTTTGGTGGTATCATTACCTCCTCAGCCTTCAAGGGGTTTGGTGGTATCACTACCTCCTTATCCTTCATTCCTCTTAGGGAACCACCTGTACCTCAACTCCTGGGGTTTTTTTTTGTTTGTTTTTTTGTTTGTTTTTGGTTGTTTTTTCTTTTTTGGGTCACACCTAGCAATACTCAGGGGTTACTCCTGGCTCTGTACTCAGGAATTACTCCTGGCATACTTGGGAGACCATATGGGATGCTGGGGACAGAACCCAAGTCAACCATGTCAACCACATGGAAGGCAAATGCTCTACCTGCTGTGCTATCGCTCTGGCCCCTGCACCTCAACTCTTGAATCTCGACCCTTTGTGGTGCAGAGGGAATACGAGGGAGAGCAGAGATCCAAGCAGAAAGCAGCAACAGTGCCCTGAGGAAGGGACAAAGAATTCTGACCTGCAGTCCTGTTTCAGGCCTGCCATTCTGTTTCCTACCATTGTAGAGTCAGGGTCTCCCTCCCCAGGAAGGAAGCAATCCTTCATCTCTGCTTTAAATGCCATAGTTTTACACTCTCCTTTTTGTTCTCCCATTTCAGGATTTGGGGGAAAGAGGACAATTTTGTTTAGATTGTTTTTGGATATGCAGATGCTATTTTTAAGTCGTTTGCTCAAATGACAACTTTTCCCTCCTTCAAGGCCTCCTTTCCCCACCCATGTGTTTTTCCCCTGGGGGGCAGGGGACAAAGAGAATGTCTGAATTTCCACAGACTCTTAAGTGTAAGGAATATTTAAATTTAAAAGAAGTTTAAGAGAAGGCAAATACTTGGGATTATTTTAGATATTTAAGATTTTGCTGGTCTTTGGGCTGTAAGAAGCAGAGACTGAACTCAGAATCTATTCTTTGATTCGTTTTGGGGCCACTCTCGATGGTACTCAGAGCTTACTCCTGGCTCTGAGCTCAGGGATCACTCCTGGAAGTGTACAGGGGACCATATGAGTTGCCTGAGATCGCGTCCAGGTCTGCCTGTGCAGGACAAGCGCCCCTCCGCTGTACTTCCACTCTAGACCCTGAAATCAAAATTTTTGATCAATCTAAGTTCCTTACCTATAAGTGACTCCTATTGCCGAAAATTATTGAAATGTTGAACTTCCTCTCTTTCTTTCTTTTTTTTTTTTGCAATATGGAAATGTTTATTCAAAATTAAGTCAGATAGCAGTAAGTAAAAAAAAAGTGTCCTCCCCTCATTCTTTGTAACATTTGTGGTGTTGTCTTGCCTTTCATATTTAAAAAAATTAATTTTTATTATACCACTGTAAGATATACAATCACAAAGACATTCATGATTGGGTTTCCATCATACAGTGTTCCAGCACCCATCTCTCCACCAGTGCACATAGCAAAAGAGAAATGTTGAGCTTTCATCCCAAAAGATAGTTCACAGTTAGGCAGCTAGATTGCTTAAAAAGATATCTAACATTCTCTTGCAGGGTGATTACACATGGAACCAGCCACAGCAGAGCACAGAGCACCATGCGGGCAGCACGTGGTTCCTATGCTGAACCCTGGGTTGCCCTTGGCTATGCTATCCAAGTGATAGCATACTGGCCGAATGAAGTTTGAGTTAATTAAAAATACAGATAGTTTGCTTTTGATTGTTCATTTTCACTAGCAGCTATTCAGATCTTCAGTACCCACATTTTCAGAGTGGGAGAGCAGGTAGCAAGGTAGCAGTTTCCTCCAGGAAGAAACAAGTTCAAAAGATTAGAAAGCAAGCCCTGAGTTGGAGACAAGACTGGCTCTTGGCATAGATGATCTTTAAAGCCAGTCTCTGGAGACAGCCATGATCAATCAATCAACTCCACTCTAAGGTCAGGATTATAGCCCTGGGGATGGTTGTATATTAGTTGGCATTGTCTAGACTTAATTATGGAAAATATTTTTTTAAAAAACGTTGTAGCTGAACACAGTAAAGGTATATTTCTCAATCATGAATTCCAATGAGAGTTAGCTGTTCTTTTCCAAGGCTGTGAAGAAATTAAGAGATGAAAGCTACTCTTTCCTTGACTCAAAAATGAAAAGAGTAACTTTGCATCTCGGAGAATTATAGCTAAAGTTGATCACTGCCTCCAGGTCATCTTAAAGAGAGGCTTAGACATGTAAGGGATCATTACAACACCTCAACTGGATTAGTACTATCTCTGGGACAACTAGAATGTGCAAATTGAGTTTCCCCAGTCTACAAGTAATATTCTCTAGGACAATAAAATCAGTGACTTCTAACCCTGAGTACCTTGATGATTGAGATTTGGCCCCTAATACAGCAGGTCCTTCCTGGATAAGCACTGCATTGTATAGACCCAGATGGTGATGATTAGGTTCAGAATGGTCATTGGATTCTGGATAATAAGGCCCAGGATATATTCCTAAAAGCCCTCTGGGTTACAGTTTTATTAGTCCCCAAAGCTAGAACTAAGCTTACAGATGAAATGCCAGCTAAGGGGAGAGGGAGATTGAAAGGGTATCCAGCAGTACCATGTTTATCCTGTCTATCTACACAGATGCATAAGGTCTCTTTCTATCTTTTCAGCCTGGTAGTTACTTCTGGAAATAATTTCATTTCAACCACAAACATGGAGATTTTATTGGTAATCAAGATCATTGGTACACACCTAGTATCAGTCTTTTATGCTTATTTCCCAAAGAAATGACCATCCACTTATTTTCAGTCTTTATTTTCTGTTTTTTTTTTCTTATACTTACTTTACTTTTATTTTATTTTTTTTTAATTTTTTTTATTATACCACAGTGAAACATACAATTACAAAGGTGATCATAATTGGTTCTTGGTAATACAGTATACCAGCACCCATCCCTCCACCAGTGCCCCATTTCCACCACCAATGTACCCCACCCCCTCCTGCCCACCCCCATGCTGCCTTAATAGCAGGTACCCCAGTTTCCTCTTTCTCTCTCTGTCTTTCTCTCTGTCTCTGCATCTCTCAGCCTCTTATTTTACACATTGTGGCTAGCCCTGCAGGTATTTAGAGTTTATCACTTAAGTCTCTTTGTGTATATTCAATGGTGAGTCTTAATCTGCCATTACCATTTCCCACATTTAGTAAAACACTGGTATCTATTTATGTTGTATTAATGAATGCAGTCATTCTATATCTGTCCTTTTCCTTCTGACTAATTTCACTCAGCATGATAGTCTCCATGTCCCTCCATTTGCAGGTAAATTTCATAATGTCATCTTTTCTGACAGCCGCATAGTATTCCATAGTGTAGATGAACCACAGTTTCTTTAGCCAGTCCTCTGTTCTCGGGCATTTAGGTTGTTTCCAGATTCTAGCTATAGTGAATAGCGCAGAGATGAATAAAGAAGTACAGATAGTGTTTCTGCTATGTGTTTTTAGGTCTCTAGGGTATATTCCCAGGAGTGCTAAACCACTTAATCTTTGATAAAGGAGCAAAAAATATTAAGTGGAGCAAAGAAAGCCTCTTCAACAAATGGTGCTGGGAAAACTGGGCAGCTACATGTAAAAAATGAACTTAGACCTCCTTCTAACGCCATGCACAAAAGTCAGATCAAAATGGATTCTAGATCTCAACATCAGACATGAATCTATAAGGTACATCGAAGAAAACATAGGAGAAGCGGCTCTACGACATCGAAGCGAAAAGTATCTTTAAAGATGACACACCGCTGACCAAGCAAATGGAAGCAAAGATAAACAAATGGGATTATATAAAACTAAAAAGCTTCTGCACCTCAAAAGAAACGGTGACCAAGATACAAAGACAATCCACAGAGTGGGAAAGGATATTCACCCAATACCCATCTGACAAGGGGTTAATATCCAGGATATATCAGGCACTGGTAGCACTCCACAAGAAGAAAACAGCCAACCCCATCAAAAAATGGGGAGAAGAAATGAACAGAAGCTTCCAAAAAGAAGAAATTCGAATGGCCAAAAGGCATATGAAAAAGTGTTCTTCATCTTTAATCATCAGGGAGATGCAAATCAAAACAACAATGAGGTACCATCTCACACCACAGAGACTGGCACACATCCAAAACAGCAAGAACAACCAGTGCTGGCGTGGATGTGGGAAAAAAGGACTCTGATCCACTGTTGGTGGGAGTGCCGACTGGTCCAGCCCTTTTGGAAAACAATATGGGCATTCCTCCGAAAACTAGATATTGAGCTCCTATTTTCTGTTTTTTAATGCCTTCCTTGTTTCTAACAAAGCTACTTTTCCTCATGTAACCATCATGCCCTAATTTCTTATAGTCTTTAAATGGAATCTTGCCAAAGGCTTATTGAAAGTCTGAGTAGATTACATCCCCCAGATCCCTTATCTACATGTCTATTTATTCACTCTATAACATCCATAAATAAACATTGGCACTGCCCCCAAAGTTCAAATCTTGGAGCTGTGCTCCTGTCTCTGTATTCTCTCACTTAAGGGTTATATCTGTTGGTGAAGTTTTAACTACCTTTTCCCCAGAGATAATCTCTATAACTCTGCTCTCCTACTAACCCACAGAACTGCATCTGCCACTGATGATTCCCACACTACTTATCTAAAATTGAGGATCTCACCTGCCTTCCAAAACTCACTTTTGTTCTGGACTCCCTATTTCTGTCTGTGTACCATCAACTCTCTAGTCCCTCAGACTTTGCACTGTGACTCAGCTCTGACTTCTCACTTTCCCTCCTCACACTCCCACCCCCTACCCATTAGTCATCAATCTTGTGCTTCCTTCATCATGACTCTCAGATATCTTCTCTCCGTTACATTTTGCACAGTCACCATTCAAATTTAGGTCCACATGGCTTTATTCTTAGAATATTACAGGAGCCACTGTAAGCTGTGGGACCTTTATATCTCTAAGTCCCAATACCCATCCAAATTATAGTGAATAATAATTAAGACATCAGTAACTACTGTTATGTATATGTAGTGTACTTTATCTTGTTCACTTTCTAACAATAACCTCATGAGAAGAGTATCATTATTATCATTCCAAATGAGGATATCCAGAAGAGTTAAATTGTTCCAGACCACCTGCTAGTAAATATAATTGAAAACCTATTCCAGTTTGATTATATAGCATATTGCCTGGTCTCTCTGATACCACACCTTTTATAGTACTAATTACTAAAGAAGTGTTAGATTTATTGATAACATCTAAAATGCAGCTTTGACAGAGATGTCACAAAAAGGAAAACTACAGACCAATTTCCCTGATGAACACAGATGCTAAGATCTTCAACAAAATACTAGAAAATAGAATCCAAAGAGTCATCAAAAAATTTATACACCATGACCAAGTGATATTCATCCCGGGAATGCAAGGATGGTTCAACATCCACAAGTCAATCAACATAATGCATCATATAAACAAAAGAAAAATAAAAATCATATGATCATATCAATAGATGCAGAAAAGGCATTTGACAAGATTCAACACCTGTTCATGATAAAAGCTCTCCATAAAATGGGGATTGAAGGAACCTTCCTCAATATAATCCAGGCCATCTACTACAAGCCCACAGCGAGCATCATTCTCAATGAGGAAAAACTGAAAGCCTTCCCCTTAAGATCAGGGACAAGACAAGGCTGCCCACTCTCACCACTTCTATTCAATATAGTACTGGAAGTACTTGCCATAGCAATCAGGGAAGAAAAAAGACATTAAGGGCATCCATATATGAAGGGAAGAAGCCAACTTGTCATTATTTGCATATGACATGATATTATACCTGGAAAACCTGAAACTCTCTACCAAGAGGCTCCTAGAAATAATACATTCCTATAGTAGAGTGGCAGGGTACAAAATCAATGCCCAAAAGTCAATGGCTTCTTATACGCCAAACAGCGAAAAGAGAAGAAAGGGACATTAAAGAAACTATCCCATTCACAATTGCGCCGCAGAAAATCAAATACCTAGGGATCAGTTTGACAAAGAATGTAAAGGATCTCTACAAAGAAAACTACAAAACTTTTACTTCAGGAAATAAAAGAGGACCTGAGGAAATGGAGACACATTCCCTGCTCATGGATTGGAAGGATTAACATTATCAAAATGATAATACTCCCAAGAGCTTTATACAGATTCAATAAGTCCCTATAAAGATACCCATGATGTTCTTCAAAAAAATTGAACAAACACTCCTGAAATTTGTATGGAATAATAAACCCCCACGAATAGCTAAAGCAATCCTTGGGAAAAGAAGATGGGAGGTATCACTTTCCCCAACCTCAAGCTCTACTACAGAGCAGTTGTAATTAAGACAGTGTGGTATTGGTATAGAAACAGACCCGTAGACCTATGGAATAGAACTGAGTATCCTGAAACACACTCTCAAATATACAACCACTTAATCTTCGATAAAGGAGCAAAAAATATTAAGTGGAGCAAAGAAAGCCTCTTCAACAAATGGTGCTGGGAAAACTGGGCAGCTATGTATAAAAAAATGAACTTAGACCTCCTTCTAATGTCATGCATAAAAGTCATATCAAAATGGATTATAGATCTCAACATCAGACATGAATCTATAAGGTACATCAAAGAAAACATAGAAGAAATGCTTTACGAAATCGAAACTAAAAGTTTCTTTAAAGACGCGACACACCACTGACCAAGCAAATGGAAGCAAAGATAAACAAATGGCATTATATAAAATTGAAAAGCTTCTGCACCTCAAAGGAAGCGATGACCAAGATACAGAGACAATCCACAGAGTGGGAAAGGATATTCACCCAATTCCCATCTGACAAGGGATTAATATCCAGGATATATCAGGCACTGGTAGCACTTCACAAGATAAAAACAGCCAACTTGTCACTTGTCACTTGTCTTCCTGTTGTTCATTGATTTGCTCAAGCAGGCGCCAGTAATGTCTCCATTCGTTGGGAATGAGGTCCATTACTGTTACTGGTTTTGGCATATCGAATACACCACGGGTAGCTTGCCAGGCTCTGTCATGGCTCTGGGATTATCCTAGGGGACCCAGTCTTTTCTATGTCAGACCACCAATCACCCAGGGTCCATGGGGCAGAGCCCTGGGTATAGACAAGCCTGCATCCTGTCTGCCACTTCCTGACACAGCTGGGCACCACAGCCACACCTGCAATACCTCGAGGGGCAGGAAAAACAACCAACCCCATCAAAAACTGGGGAGAAGAAATGAACAGAAGTTTCCAAAAAAGAAGAAATTTGAATGGCCAAAAGGCATATGAAAAGTGCTCTTCATCTTTAATCATCAGGGAGATGCAAATCAAAACAACAATGAGGTACCATCTCACACCACAGAGACTAGCACACATCCAAAACAGCAAGAACAACCGGTGCTGGTGTGGATGTGGGGGAAAAAAAGGGACTCTCATCCACTGTTGGTGGGAGTGCTGACTGGTCCAGCCCTTTTGGAAAACAATATGAACATTCCTCCGAAAACTAGATATTGAGCTCCCATTTGATCCAGCAATAGCACTCCTGGGAATATACCCGAGAGACCGAAAAACACATAGCAGAAACACTATCTGTATCTTTATTCATCTCTGCACTATTCACTATAGTTAGAATCTGGAAACAACCCAAATGCCCAAGAACAGAGGACTGGCTAAAGAAACTGTGGTACATCTACACTATGGAATACTATGCAGCTGTAAGAAAAGATGAAATTATGAAATCTACCTGCAAATGGATGGACATGCAGACTATCATGCTGAGTGAAATTAGTCAGAAGGGAAAGGACAGATATAGAATGACTGAATTCATTAATAGGATATAAATAGATACCAGTGTTTTACTAAATATGGGGAAATGGTAATGGCAGATTAAAACTCACCATTGAATATACACAAAGAGACTTAAGTGATAAACTCTAAGTATCTGCAGGGCTAGCCACAATGTGTAAAATAAGAGGGGAGAGAGATGCAGAGACAGAGAGAGAGACAGAGAGAGAAAGAGAGGAAACTAGGGTACCTGCTATTAAGGCGGCCTGGGGGTGGGTGAGAGGGGGTGGGGTATATTGGTGGTGGAAATGGGGCACTGGTGGAGGGATGGGTGCTGGAATACTGTATTGCCAAGAACCAATAATGAACACCTTTGTAATTGTATGTCTCACGATGGTATAATAAAATTTTTTAAAAAACTAAAATAAAAAACAGTAAATAAACAGAATAGTGCTATGCTAGTAAAGAAATTCTTATTTTAAATCAAACACAAGTTAACAGTAAAGGCTTGCAGCCGTGCACTTCATCAATAAATGCTGGAGATCAGAGGTGACTACAAGAGTATCCCACCCGCTACGGCAGACCCTGGCAAGTTACTCATGTCACATTTGATATGCCAAATACCAGTAAAAATTATAGACCTCATTCCCATGACTTGATGGAATGGTTTGATGCTTTTTATGTTCCTGGAGTAAGCAGATGCCCTTGGGCTCTACTAGCATGTGACAGGACATATGGAGATGTTACTGGTGCCCACTCGAGCAAATCGATGATGAATGGGAAGACAAGTGATACAAGTGATACACAAGTTAACATTAAAGATTCAAACTGCTTCATTTGTAACTTCTTCCAAATAATAAGGGGACTTAGAATTCTTTTTTCATTTTTTAATTATAACACCACAAGACATACAATTACAAAGCTTTTCATGATTGGGTTTCAGTCATTCAATATTGCAGCGCCAATCCCTTCACCAGTGCACATTTCCTACCACCAATATCCCCAGATTTCCA
Organism: Cryptotis parvus; assembly: GCA_021461705.1. NCBI lineage: Eukaryota > Metazoa > Chordata > Mammalia > Eulipotyphla > Soricidae > Cryptotis > Cryptotis parvus. The sequence continues at coordinate 692,085 of JAJIBD010021497.1, forward strand.
CACCCCTCCCTAGCCTGCCTCTATAGCATGCACCAGAAGAGAGAATTCTTAACTTATTCAAGGCCAACATAAAATTGATGAAGAACTTGACAAAGATACTACAAAAAAGGACTATTATAGACTGATTTCCCTCATGAAAATAGAGGTGATTCTTAATAAAGAAAATTGAAAAATAAATAAGAGTTATATGGAGGTAGGAAAGGAAGAGAGGGAGGGGAAGAAAGAAGGGCAGGGAGAAAGGATAAGGGAGGGAAGGAGGGGAGACCATACATTCAAATGGTTTAGCATAAATCTAATTCATAAATTAGATTTATGGTTTCATCAAGTGAAACCATAAATTCAGATGGTTTCACTTGATCATTTGACATCCTGTTATTCGTCTATTTGCTCTAGTGGGCGCCAGTAATATTTCCATTTGACCCTAACACGTACCAGTGTTGTGCTGAATCCTTTTCAGATGCCAGCTTGCTGGTATCGTTGCCCTTCATCTAATGTTCAAATGGTTTAGCATTGGAAAATGTTATTCATCATATGTAGAATCACTTGATCACTTGACATTCTGTTATTCATCAATTTGTTCGAGTGGGCACCGGTAACATTTCCATTTGATCCTATCATGTGCCAGTGTAGCCCAATGGCTACTGATTACTTCAGAAATATGAAAAGCCTCAAAACATTCGTTCAGGGTCTTGATGAAGAAGTCTGACCGTCTTGTAGGTGGGTGGCCCGTAATCTTTTGACATCCCGTGGGATCCAGTCGGTAACGGCTCTAGTCCAACGGTCATCTCCAAATCACCTTACATGTCCAGCCCATCTGATCTTCGATGCCTTCGCAAATGAGACAGCATCCCTGACTCTGGAACAGTGATGGAGGTCGTAACTCCGATTCCCTTCTCTCACTTGAGTGAGGCATGATATGCCAAGCATAGCTCTTTCAGTTCCTCTTTGGGAGACCGGAATAGCTTTCTCATCCTGCTTTCGTAGGGCCCGGGTCTCTGAGGCATATGTTAATGCAGGGAGAATGGTGGAGTCGAAGAGAGATGTGCCCGGAGCCGGAGGTTCTTTGTCTTTTTAGCTATTTCTTCAATGCTTTTGAAGGCATTCCATGCCACTCTCTTCCTCCTGCGCAGTTCAGGTTTTAGGTCGTTCATCATGTTGACTTCTCGACCTAGGTACACATAACTGCTGCATTCAGAGATGTTTGTTCCATTGAGAGTGAATGGGGCCTCTGGAACTAGTTCATTTTTCATGAACAGAGTTTTGCTGAGATTCAGCTGTAGGCCTATCTTTCCACATTCTCGGTCAAAGTCAGCTAGCATTTGTGCCACTTGGCTAATGTTTGGTGTTATTAGAATGATGTCATCAGTGAAGCCGGAGGTGGTGTGTAGTTGCCGACCATCTATCATCATTCTCATTCCTTCCCATTCTAATTGTCGCATGATATTCTCGAGGGAGGCACTGAAGTGTTTTGGTGAAATGGTATCACCCTGCTGAACCCCTCTTTTGACATCAATGATCATTTTCTTTTTTTTTTAGTTTTTTATTTTTACAATTACAAAGATATACAATTAAAAAAGTTCATATTTAGGTTTTGGTCATACAGTGTTTCAGCACCCATGCCGCCACCAGTGCCCATCTCCCACCACCAACGCTCCCGGTTCCCTCACCCCTCACCCAGCCCTCCTCCATGGCAGGTTCTTTATTTCTTTCCCTTTCTCTCTTTCTCTTTTCCTTCCCTTCCAGACTATGGATTACAGAACATACATTAAAGGGTTGACATGTGTATCCTTTTGCCTCTATTTAATGCTCAGTTCTAGGTTGGCATTAGTACCCTCGACAATTGTTAGCACACTGTTCCATTTTCTGTCTTACCTAGCCTCTGAATCCCACACGTTTGTGATAATTTCCACCTTTGACAAGACCTCCTGATATATGCTTCACTTGACCTTGGATATTGGTATCATAATATGTACATATATATTTATGTTATGCAAATAAATGCAGTCATTCTGTATCTGTCTCTTTCCTTCCGGCTAATTTCGCTCAACATAATCTTCTCCATGTCCATCCATTTATAGGCAAATTTTATAACTTCATTTTTCCTGACAGCTGCATAGTATTCCATTGTGTAGATGTACCAAAGCTTCATTATCCAGTCACCGATTCTCAGGCACTCTGGTTGCTTCCAGATTCTGGCTACTGTGAATAGTGCTGTTATGAACATAAAAGTAGGGATGGTGTTTCCGCTGCATATTTTTGGTTTCCCAGAGTAGATTCCCAGGAGTGGTATGGCTGGGTCAAATGGGAATTCAATTTCTAGTCTTTGGAGGAATGTCCATATTGTTTTCCAGAAAGGCTGTACCAGCCGGCATTCCCACCAACAATGGATGAGTGTCCCCTTTTCCCCACATCCATGCCAGCACTTGTTGTTCTTGCTCTTTTGAATATGTGCCAATCTCTGTGGTGTAAAGTGGTGTCTCATTGTTGTTTTGATTTGCATCTCTCTGATGATTAGTGATGATGAGCATTTTTTCATATGTTTTTTGTCCATTCAAATTTCTTCCTTGCTGAAGTTTCTGTTCATTTCTTCTCCCCATTTTTTGATGGGGTTGTTTGTTTTCTTCTTGTAAAGTTCTACCAGTGCCTGATATATCCTGGATATTAACCCCTTATCAGATGGATATTGGGTGAATATTCTTTCCCATTCAGTGGACTGCTTTTGTATCTTAGTCACTGTTTTCTTTTGAGGTGCAGAAGCTTTTCAGTTTCATGTAGTCCCATATGTTTAATGATCATTTTCTTGTAGAATGGTGAGATCCTGGTGGTGAATCTGTAATACAGCTCACGAAGTATCTTGATGTATTGGGTTTGAATGCCCTGTTTGGCTAGGGCTTCAATGACTGCTTCAGTCTCCACAGAATCAAAGGCTTTCTTTAAATTAATGAACGTCAGACAGAGCGGCATCTTGAACTCCCTACAAACCTCAATGAGCTTGGTTACTGGGTGGATTTGGTCGATTGTGCTGAATCCTTTTCTGAAGTCAGCTTGCTTGCATGGTTGTCCTTCATCTAATGTTCTACCAATCCTGTTCAGAATGACTCGAGTGAACAGCTTGTAGAGAAGGGACAACAGACAGATCAGGCGATAGTTACCAATGTCGTGAATGTCTCCCTTCTTGAATAGTAGAACTGTCTTGCTGGTTTTCCATGGGAGGGCACCTTGCATTCAGACAGGTAGTGTGTGAAGAGCCGAGCCAGTGTATTGATGAGTACTGATGGCAGATTCTTCAGGTGTTCGGGTCTGACTTTTGTCTGGGCCTGGTGCTGTTCCCTTCTTTACCAATGAAATGGCATGTCGGATTTTTAGAAGGGAGAATGTTGAGAATGAAATCTCCATCCTGTGGAATTTGGTATGTGGGCAGGTGGATGTGGCTATCAAAGAGATCTGAGTAGAAGTCATGGATAATTGTCTCCATTGCCTTTCTGGAAGATGTGATAGATCCATCAGGACGTCAGAGGGCAGTTATCTTGGTTTTATAGTTGGGCGAAAGACAGGTGGGCGTTGTGAATGCTTTTCCGGCTTCTGCTGCATCTTCCAGTATTTCTGCTCTTCTCTCTTTGAGGTCTTCCTTTATTGCTTTTCTGCACTGCGTTGCAAGCTTGTATGTTAGCATTTGGTCACCTGAGGCTGAGGCTCGTGCCTTGCCATGTTGGCAAATGAGCTCAAGAGATTTTGAAGACAGGTATCCTTTTGTGTCTTTCTCTCTCTTTTCGGCATTCTTCGCACAATCATGAAGGTGCTGAACCAGTCGGTTGTATTCTTCATTGATGTCATCAATGATGGTATTTTCCCATGTTGCTACAATGGTGCCAAAGAGTTCCCAGTTGGTGGTTGTACTGGTAGTTCTCTTCTAAACTTTGCAGCCTTTTCTCCCCATTGCACGAAGTAGAATTTTGCACGGAGACAATATTCCAATATTGTTTGGAATTTTTGGGACGACAGGCAAAACTGTCGATTGAAGATGATGTGGTCAGTTTCATTGTGGAACTGTCCACCAGGAGATTCCCATGTCCAACGTTTTGATTCAGCTTTCTGGAACTGTGAGTTCCCATGAATGGTCTTGGTGGATATGATGAACTCAGATAGTCTCTCACCCTTTTCGTTTCATGGGTCCCGATGTGGAGTTCTTCAGCTGATCTTCTCGGTCCTATCTTGGCATTAAAATCATGACTATGATTTTGTAGAAGGTGTGATCTTTTTTATAGAACTCCTCCAGTTCCATGTAGAATTTCTCAATTTCTTCTTTCTTGTATGTAGATAATAAAGGAGGAAAATCATACAATCTCAACAGATGCAGAAGTAGTATTTGAAAGCTTTCAAAATCATGAGCTTTGCTCATGATTTTAAAATATCTTAGGAAACTAGGCATAAGAAAACTTCCTTTACTCATGAAAGTTACCTTCTAAATTCTACTCAAGGTGCAGTGCTGAGAGCTCCCTGTGTCTGATATCACTGCTTCCTCTCTCCTTCCTGCCTACCCGCCTTCCTGCCTACCCACCTTCCTTTTCTTCCTTCTTTTCTTCCTTATTTTCTTTTTATGTTCTTTTCCCTTCATTCTTTCTTCATTCATTCATTCATTCATTCATTCATTCATTCATTTTTTTGTGCCAAGAATCAAACCCAGGATCTTAGACATGTAAGCAAGTGCTCTACCACCAAGCCGCATCCCTGACCTATCTGTTTCTATTTGGCATTATTTTTGTATACTAACCAGTACAATAAGATCATGAATGACATTTTAAAATATTTTTACTAGAGTCATTATTTGAAAATGACACTATTGCTATATAGAATATCCACAAGTATATATAAATAAATTAGAATTAATAAGTAATTGAGCAAAGTCCTATCTTTTTATATAGTAGGAGAAACTGATTTGGAATAATTTACAAAAGACCTCATTTCAGTAGTATTAAAACTATCAAATAACTAAAAATAAGCTGAATTGAATAACTCTAAAGAATGCTGAAAACCATCAGTAAATAAAAATAAATGATGAAATGTTCCCATATTTTAAAGCCTCAGTAATATAATATTGTCAGTTTACCTTAAATTTGCCTATAAGATTGGTGCCATTCTAGCTAAAATGTCAGCACTATTTTATTGTGAGACTGACATGCTACTTCCTACCATGGAACTGCAGGGACAGGAAGAGCCAAGACAATTTTGAAAACTTGTGTTTGAAGGCAAATAAGGGTGGATATTAAGACCTGTAATAAAAGTGAAATGATTAAGGGGATAATTGTCAGTGCAAAATAACAAAATAGATGAATGAAATAGAATGCAGAGTCTAAGAACAGGCACATATGAAAATGTCTTTTCATGATTTATAGCACATTATTGTGCAGAGCATAAAATATCATTGTTTCAATGAATGGTGTTTGTTTAACATGGATGTAGAAAAATGAATCTTGACTTCCATCTTACACTGAACACAAACACCAAATCAAGAGAAACAATGAACCTAAATATGAAAACTAAAACAATAAAGCCTTTAAAGTTTTCATAGAAAAAAATCTCATGATTCTGATGTAGGAAAGAAGTAAGGGATCCCGCACATACAATAAGTGCTATAGAGACTAATAATACATTAATATTAGTACGATTATTACATGCATATTTTGTCAGTGCTGGGAATCACACATAGGACCAAACACATGAGCACCAAATGTTTTACATCTTGGCATATTTAAGTACTTCTTTACACATATAAAGAAATTAGTGGCAACCTAAATAAGAAAACAGAAATCATCTTATAGTATAGAGAATATCAATTAAAAGTCCACTAAAACACTAACTATGTACCTACCTTTATCTAGTCTCTGCCTAAACCTATGAATTAGCCTAAATGTAACAATCATCCTATATTTAACTTTTATTTTTTACTTCGACATAACCAAACATAATCTCTAAAGTTACCATGAACCTCTAACCCTAACCTATACTGATACCTACATTACACAAGCCAAGTCCTACAGTTAACAATTGGTCTAAATTTAATAATCATCCTACTCACAACTTTCACTTTCAAAATTAAAATCTACGAACCTATACTTTACCCGAACAAGAATCCTAACCCTAACCCAAGTCAAATCCTTATACTAACACTTACTGATGCTAAGGCCTACACTTACCAAAGCCTCAGTTGTACAACATCCAATACCTAACATTGACTTTCAGCTTTAAACATAGCAAAACATATACCCTAACTCCAATACAAACATTAACCCATGTCATAACCCAGAACTTTACCCTATGTTCATTTACTCTAGTTTCAGCCCAAATCTATCAGTTAGCAATGGTCTTATACCTTTCATTTTAAATTTTGGATATAATTAAACATAATGACTAACTTTAACATGAATCCTAACCCTAAACATATGCCAATGTTACTCTAGTCTAGACCTAGACTGCCCTATACATAACTTTGGGAATAAAAAAACTAATTCGTAACCCTAAACCTAAATCTAAACTTAACCCTATACCTATACAACTGCTCTACCTTTGACTTTCAAATTTAAATATAAAGAAACCTGTACCCTAATTATAACACTTGATCACTTGATCACTTGAATCCCGTTATTCATCGATTTGCTCGAGCGGGCGCCAGTAACATTTCCATTGGACCCTATCACGTGCCAATGTAGCCCAATGGCATCTGGTTGATTCAGGAATATGAAGAACCTCAAACCGTTCCTTCAGGGTCTTAACAAGGAAGTCTGACCAACTTGTAGGTGGGCGGCCACGTGATCTTTTGACATCCCGTGGGATCCAGTCGGTAACGGCTCTAGTCCAGCGGTTGTCTCCAAATCGCATTACATGTCCAGCCCATCTGATTTTCGATGCCTTGGCAAACCGAGACAGCGTCCCTGATTCTGGAATAGCGACGGAGGTCAGAACTCCGGATTCCTTCTCTCACTTGAGTGAGACGTGATATTCCAAGCATAGCTCTTTCGATGCCTCTCTGGGAGACCCGAATAGCATTCTCATCCTGCTTTCGTAGGGCCCAGGTCTCTGAGGCGTATGTTAATGCAGGGAGAACGGTGGAGTCGAAGAGATGTGCCCGAGCCGGAGGTTCTTTGTCCTTTTAGCTATTTCTTCGATGCCTTTGAAGGCATTCCATGCCGCTCTCTTCCTCCTGTGCAGCTCAGGTTTTAGGTCATTCATCATGTTGACTTCTCGACCTAGGTACACATAACTGCTGCATTCAGAGATGTTTGTTCCATTGAGAGTGAATGGGGCCTCTGGAACTAGTTCATTTCTCATGAACATAGTTTTCTTCAGATTCAGCTGTAGACCTACCTTTCCACATTCTCGGTCAAAGTCAGCCAGCATTTGTGCCGCTTGGCTAATGTTTGGTGTTATTAGAACGATGTCATCAGCGAAGCGGAGGTGGTGTAGTTGCCGACCATCTATCTTCACTCCCATTCCTTCCCATTCTAATTGTCTCATGATGTTCTCGAGGGTGGCACTGAAGAGTTTTGGTGAGATGGTATCACCCTGTCGAACCCCTCTTTTGACATCAATGATCACTTCTTTGTAGAATGGTGAGATCCTGGTGGTGAATCCGTAATACAGCTCACGAAGGATCTTGATGTATTGGGTTTGAACACCCTGTTTGACTAGGGCTTCGATGACTGCTTCAGTCTCCACAGAATCAAAGGCTTTCTGTAAATCAATGAACGTGAGACAGAGTGGCATCTTGTACTCCCTACAAACCTCAATGAGCTTGGTTACTGTGTGGATATGGTCGATTGTGCTGAATCCTTTCCGGAAACCTGCTTGCTCGCATGGTTGACCTTCATCTAGTGTTCTGCTAATCCTGTTCAGGATGACTCGTGTAAACAGCTTGTAGATGACAGACAACAGGCAGATGGGGCGATAGTTGCTGATGTCGTGAATGTCTCCCTTCTTGAACAGTAGAACTGTCCTGCTGGTTTTCCATTGGGAGGGCACCTTGCATTCGGACAGGTAGCGTGTGAAGAGCCGAGAAATTCTACATGGAATTGGAGGAGTTCTTTAAAAAAAGATCACACCTTCTACAAGATCATAGTCGGTGATTTTAATGCCAAGATAGGACCGAGAAGATCGGCTGAAGAACTCCACATCGGGACCCATGGCCTAGAATGGAACGAACAAGGTGAGAGACTATCTGAGTTCATCATGTCCACCAAGACTATTCATGGGAACTCACAGTTTCAGAAAGCTGAAGTGAACGTTGGACATGGGAATCTCCTGGCGGACAGTTCCACAATGAAATTGACCACATCATCTTCAATCGACGGTTTTGTCTGACCGATGTTGCTTGTCGTCCCCAAATTCCACACAGGATCGGACCACCGCCTCCTTCGGTGCAAAATTCTACTTCCCGCAACGGGAGAAAAGGCTGCAAAGTTTAAGAAGAGAACTCCCAGAACGACCACCAACTGGGAACTCTTTGGCACCATTGCAGCAATATGGGAAGATACCATCATTGATGACATCGATGAAGAATACAACCGACTGGTTCAGCACCTCCATGATTGTGCGAAGAATGCCGAGAGAGAAAGACACAAAAGGACGCTTGTCTTCAGAAACTCTTGAGCTCATTCGCCAACGTGGCAAGGCGCGAGCCTCAGGAGACCTAATGCTAACGTCCAAGCTTGCTAAACAGTGCAGAGAAGCGATAAAAGCAGACCTCAAAGACAGAAGAGCAGAAATACTGGAAGATGCAGCAGAAGCCGGGAAAAGTATTCGCACTGCCCGCCTGTCCTTCGCCAACTATAAGACCAAGATGACTGCCCTCCGACGCCCTGATGGATCTATCACATCTTCCAGAAAGGCAATGGAGAAGATTATCCAGGACTTCTACTCAAATCTCATGATAGCCACATCCAACTGCCCACATACCAAATTCCACAGGATGGATATGTCATTCCCAACGTTCTCCCTTCTGAAATCTGACATGCCATCTCATCGGTAAAGAAGGGAACAGCACCAGGCCCAGACAAAGTCAGACCCGAACATCTGAAGAATCTGCTGTCGGTACTCATCAATACACCCTAATTATAACACAAATACTAAATCTATTTTTCCCAAACCCTAAACTAGCCTTAACCTAGACAGAAATTAAATCTACCAGTTAGCCTAAATTTCAAAATCAGCCAACATCTAAATTAAATTTTCAATTTTAGATATAATCAAACCTAATTCCTAAACCAAACAAGAACACTAACCCTAAACGTAACTCCTACCATAATACTCTTATCAACTTTAGCCTAGCCTAGTCCTAAAACAATTAGTCTAAATTGAACAACTGTCCTATACCTTTTACCTAGGTATAAAAGCTATTGCTTTAAACATAACCTACTAGCCCAATTCTCACAAACCCTAAACCTAACTCTAACTCTAATCCCAACACTAACCCTATACCAAATTTAGCCTAGCCCAGACCTAAAAACAATTATCTTTCACACAGGCACCTTTCTCCACTCTCCCTGATTCCTATTTTCTCTGTGTATGTTGAGTCTTGTGGCTACTGGAAGGAATTCCATGAAATGACAAGACAATTCTCCTGTACCTGATCAGGGCAAGCAGGATTGAGGGCAATGCAGATAGGCTGATTGTGTTTCTCTCAGGCTTGCTGGTTGATTGAGCTCCTGTGTACTCAGTAGCCTTGTGCTTATTCCTCTCTCTGGACCAGGCAGAAAGCATGAAGAAACCTTTTCAAGCTACCACTGGTCTAGCTTGCGTGAACTTCAGACCAACTGTGGTTCACCCCCACCGCCGCCCTGTCATTAAGCTCCAGTGTCATCAGGCTCCAGGGAGTGAGTTTGCTGTTCTGGCTCATGATTTCCTCATTCCAGTTCATTTCCTGCTCATCACATGGTCCAGTGGACCAGGACCCTGAGCTCAGGATCTTCCCCTGATCCCACCCACACCCCATGCCCCCAAGATGATGGAGCTTCTGAAAGCATATCAGGAATCAGAGTCACAAAACAGAAGCAATTTATTAACTGGTACACAAGAATGGAATAAGGTGGGGTTAAGAGACCTGTCTTCCTGAGCAATTGGGGCCATCCCAAAGCATTTCCTGCTCCTGGTATGACTTCCTGCCTCCCTGAACACCAGACTTATATGTGGTCAAATCGCTTCGTTCTTCCCTGCATCCAAGCTGTGTACCCTTGGTGACCAAAATCACCCCATTAGCCAGACTAAATTTCTGTTGCTTGCTTCAAATGTTTGCCCTGATTCTTCCATTCTGGGGGCAGAGAACGACTGCTCTATGTTCATTCACTCATTCCTTCACATTTCAATTCATTTCACACCTACTTCCTGTGTGAATGTTGTGTGTGCCAGGCCCTGTGCTGAGTTGGGGAGACTTGCAGCAGGCATATGGTTCTGATCATGTCCTCATGGAAGTTCAGATTAACATATCATGAACTGACAAATAATGAATTGTAGTGACTAAGCAGAGGGAAGGAATCAGAGAGCAGGAATGGGTCATGGAAGGCAGCAGAGAGGGCAGGCTCTGTAGATTTGGGGGCACTAGGGAAGACCTCTCAACTGGGAAGGAGCCAGAGGCCAGACTGAGTGGTGTGGGGAAGGAGGTGGGGAGACAAGCTCTGGCGAAGAGACAGCCTGAAGTGTGTGAAGCTGCTAGGCTGCAGCGTGGGGCCCGGAGCAGGGCACAGCACATGGTGGCCTGCTGGCCTCTGGCTCTTTGACTTCTCACCACCAGGGAACAGGAATCCCTCCTCCACACAAATGCCTCTTTCTCCTCCCGCAGAAGCCTCTTGCCAGCCCACCCAGCTCTGCCAGCAGTGTCAGCTGATCACTGGGCAGTTACAATCAACAAAGGGAGAGAATTAAGAACAGGGCCATTTCCCACCAGAGTCACCGAGGGCATCTGGCTGGGGGGCCCAGAGGAAGGGGAGGGCATTCTTGAGGGCCTCCATGGCTCTGCACATTCCAGATGAACCAGAAGCAAGACTGGTTGCAGCCACAGTGACAAACACTTGTGCGCCTGTTGCAGTGTGCTGTTCTGAGAACACTTTTGGGTCCACTTCACATATGTCTTCCCATCACCTCTATGTGGAGGACAAACAGGTCTGTATGGGACCAGCACCTCTCACTTGAGAACAGTACCATGTGCTAGGTGCTTGCTAGTAAAGTACCAATGTGCTTCAGACCCACTCTGCCCCGAGAAGTCCCTTAGCTTTCACTGCTTTCCCTGCTTCTCCCAAATTCTCCCTTACCCAGAAGTTTCTTCTGAAGGGACAGAGGTGTCAGGCTGGCAGTGGGGATGGGGGGTAACTGCAATGTCTGTGCAACTGCTGCTGACTCTTGGCCAGTTCCCTTACTTTTGCTAACAGACTTCTGGTGTTTGTTCAGGAGATGTAAGTGTACCCCAGCCCCAAGGTAGGGATCATCACTCATATCACCCATCTTCCTGTTGTTCATCAACTTGCTCGAGTGGGCACCAGTAACATCTTCATACTTCCTGTCGCATAGAGTGGGCACCAGTAACATCTTCATACTTCCTGTCGCATAGAGCAGATGGTGCGTCATCTGCTCGCACCAGGAACACGAAGAGCCTCAAACCATTCATGGGAATGAGGTCTATAATTGATACTGGTTTTTGGCATACAAATATGACACAGGTAGCTTGCCAGGCTCTACCATGTGGGTGGTATACTTTCAGTATTAGGCTCTCAGTTCCTGCATTTACTAATAAACTGCACAAAGACTTTTACTAATAAACTTTGCAAAGCCGCAAAGACTGGGAGAGATTGGCTTATCTCTTGGGTGAAGCTCTGAAGAGCTATGGAGTCTGGATGTTGAAAATGGTGGCCCTGGGGCCGGAGCGATAGCCCAGCGGGTAGGGCGTTTGCCTTGCACGCGGCCGGCCTGTGCCGGCCTGGGTTCGATCCCGGCGTCCCATATGGTCCCCGAGCACCGCCAGGAGTAATTCCTGAGTGCAGAGCCAGGAGAAACCCCGAGCATTGCCGGGCGTGACCCAAAAAAGCAAAAAAAAAAAAAAAAAAAAAAAGAAAATGGTGGCCCTCATGGTGTGGGCATTCCTTTGGCTTCTTGTGAGGCTCTATTGGTATGGCGGGCCAGAGCTAGAACTCGCCTTCCCTCCTGGATGCCTTATGATCAGCTGAACACAGAAAGAGCTGGTAGCAGTTCCTCCCCTTGTATCTGTCTCTGGTTCAAGCATACCTGGGCTTGAAATAGGCTTTGCTGTAGGGTGGGATTCTGATGAACAGGCTTGAGATCAGCTTATCTCTTGGGTGGAGCTCTGATGAACTGTAAGTGTACCCAGCCCCAAGGGAGGGATCATAATGGACTAAACTAATCATAGAAATCTAATTTCAATTGACGGACATTAGTCCAGAGAAGGGCATGGGACTTGTTTCTAGACAATGAAATGCGAACACCTCATTGGGGATTCCAAGAAAGACTGCACTGCATGAAAGCAGGGCTGCTCAAGGTGGACCATGCCCTTTTATACCATACACCATCCTTTCTGGGTGGGAGCTTTGGCGAGGCTATGACACTTCCACAACCATATTGGAATGATGATGGCAGAGCAAGGGATGAACAAAGCCTGCCGAGGATAGAAGTAAGCAATGACTCAACCCTAGAGCCTCTTGTCCAAGGGATTCTGTATTTTTGTCTTTGCAGGAAGCAGAGGGAAAGGGGAAGGTACCTAAGATCAAATGCAGGGCTTCATCCAGGGGAGCGATGTACACACTCTACCCTGAGCTCTAACTTTAGCCTCTGGGTTTCTAATAAGCAGTGTGTTTTCTTGAGATTTGAATCTCTCAATCTTGTGATTCTGAATTTTATTCAGAATCAGAAGCATCAGCATCCCCTGGGAACTTACTAGAAATGCAGGATCTTGGATTTCTTAGACTGACTGGATCAGAAATTGCATTTCAGAAAGAGTCTCTGGGTGACTTTACTATGTTCCATTAAGGTTTAACCTGGACAGAGAGAATTCCTGGCCTGGCTCGGGAAAAGGGGCTGTCTCTCTTGTGAGTTGGTGGCTTATCTCCTTTAAAACCTAGAACCTTTTCAATCCTTAGAGATGCAGCTGCATTTTCTTACATTTTGCAGTCAATAGTTTTGCCAATCTTTGTGGGAATAGAAAGAGAGGGTCTACGTGATGTCAAATTCGAGAGAAGAATGCCCAGCTATTTGCTCACTTCCAAAGATTCTGGTTTGCCAGACAGGAGATTGGCATGGGGAGGAGGGAGTGGTGGTATTAAAGAGAGCTTTGGGGGGGGTACTCCTACGCTAAACTCAGGGGGCCTAGGAGATACTCCCAGAAATACTTGACCAATTGGGACAGACACCTCAATGCTCCAATATAGCACTGCTCAGACCCTGCTTGCTGAGGGTCACTAGCGTCATCTTGTAGTGCAGGGGGTCACCAGGAGGTCTTGGGTACTTGGGTCACCAGAGGGTCACACCCAGAAGTGCTTGGGTGCCTTGTGAGCAATAAGGGGCATTGTGTGCACCAGCAATGCATAGGGGTCCATGAAGTGCCAAGGATGGAAGCAGTGTCTGGTTTCTAACCCCTGTGTTATCTTTCCAGCCCCTCCTGTAGCTCTTGTATGACTTCTGCATCTACAGGCACAGTCATCTTTGCAGATCTGATCATCAACCCAATGGGTTGGGTTTAGGTTCCCCTCCCTACCCTCCCACCTCTAGCCACCCATGGTGACTTGCCTTGGGAATCAGTATAAAAGGAGTCTGGAGTGTGGAATTAGTAGCCGGACATAGCTGGTTGGGACCCTGGCTCTACTGCTCTTTAGCTGTGATGCTTTGGGCAAATGAACCTCTCTGCTTCCCAAGCTCTTCCCATGGCTGCTATGACACTGAATGATACTGTATGTATCATGCACACAGGGAGTTCCTAGTAGAATGTGGCCACTATTAGGCACGTTCTCAGCCTTCGAGGAGGCTGCCAGCTCCAGCAGCGAACCCATGAGCTGAGGAGGGGTTCTGCAGGGGCTGCGTGGGGAGGGATCTGGGATGTGGGTCCTGGACCCCCCCATTCCCAGGGTGGATCATTCTGTCTCCCTAACCGAAGGAAGCATGAAGGAACAAATGGAAGCTTCTCTGTTGACCCAAAACTAACGTCCTCAGCATGACCCGAACCTATCCTGCTATGAAACTGAGATGATTACCTGCTTTGTCACAACTCCCTTGCCTGGCTCTTTCATCCTGAGGCAGGTGCACGGAGGGGGTGAGGGCAAGGGGTCTGTCCATTGGCATTGCCCCTTTATGCTCCCCACTGTCCCTTCCAGTGTCCTCTGTATTCCTTCTGTCTCCTGCAGGGAACTGTTCTTTCTCCTTCCTCTCCCTTCCCTCATCTTCCTCAGCTCTCCTTCAATTGTGTGTACACACACACATACACACACACCACCCCTCCCCCAGGATTTCAACCTGTGGTCACTAGAATGGGTCAGCCCCAAGCTAGGTGCTGGGAACAGAGAGGGAATAAGATGTAACACCTTGTATTGCTCAGGGAGACCATCTGTGTGTCTTTCTCCTTCTTACTTACTTTGGTAGCATGACGCCCTTCATGTCCCCAAGGTTGTAGCAAATGGCAGAGGAATAGTCCACCGTGGTCTGTAGACCCCATCTGTACCCATTCCTTTGTTGTTGGGTTGGTTCCAGATGTTGGCTATGGTAAATAGTGCTGCAGTGAACATAGCTATGTGTCTTTTCAAACTATGGACACATTTTAGATGCTGTTTGTGGCAGAAGATGAGAATAGAAGGCAGGCTTCGTGTCACAGAGACTATTGTGTAACAAGAACATTGACCGACTGAGCGCTGTCTGCATGCCAGTTCTTTATGTGCAGAGTCTCATTGAATCTTCAGCAATACTAAGTGGGATCTCTATTGCAGTTTCCATCTGAGATGTGAGCAAATTGTGATGAGCAGAAGTTTCCACTGGCTCTCACACTCACACTACTATGTAAATGGTGATGATGGGACCCAGCCTATCATCACTCGACTCCCCTGGAACTTTCTCTGGCCCACTTATGTGTCTCCTGTTTACCCAGCCAACACTGGGGTATACCTGCTTCTGACCTGGGAACAAAGGATGGTGAGTTTTTGGCTACTGTATGTCTCTTGGGAGAGCAGATGGTTGCTGAAAACCCTGCAGAGACTGCTCTGCTTTTTCTGAGCTTTGCAGAGCCGAGAGCTGCTCAGTTGCTGTGATTTCCCCTTCCTATGAAAGGAAGCCACAAAATCTTGAGGCCAGCAGGAGAGTTGACATGGCAGTGTTTTCTGAATCGGAGAATGGATGAGATGGCTTCCCTGGGGCCATTCTGGGTGAAGAGTGTTGATGCTATGAAAAATCAGCAGATTGGAATTTTCGTTAAGGCTCCTGCACCATCTCTGGCCAGGTGGTTGAGAGATGACCTGTAGACTGACCTCCTGCCCTTGATCTGTTTTGGTTCTGGCTGTAGCTTAGGGGCTAGAACTGGTGCTAATGACCTTGGGTGGGGTCCCCAGGGTCCTTTCAGGAAACGGCACTTTGAGTAATGGAAGCCTTCGTCAGAGGCCATGATGGATCTGTTTTCAGCTGCTCCCTGTTGGGATGTGATTGATTCCCTGAGAGCCTGTATCCCTTTTCTTACTTATTGAGTGTGGGTGATAGATTTCTGACAAGATTGATTTTGACCTGAATACTGCTGAGCTAAATGAATCAACATCGGCAATTTCTCTGCCTGGTCCTGAAGAATAGTTAGTGGCTGCGGACATTTTTCTTTCAATTGGAGCCAATCTCAGCTCCTTGGGCAGCCCAGCCCCTCTGCAATGCCCACCAGCTGCCTGTGCAACAGTCCTAGCCAAGAGGCACTGATGGACACATCTCTGGGACCTCTCCTGCTTTATCCAGGTTCCTTTCCCAGCCAGGACCCCCTCAATGGGCCTACTAGTCTCTTCTCCTCCCATGGAACTCCAGCCAGAAATATGAACCATAAATGGGGCTTGACTATACAAAGTGGACATTTGGGGGCACATATCTTTCTCCTATATCTGTAAATTGGCACATTACTTCCTTTCCCCCAACCATCCAATCTGTATCCAATCTTTAAGGCATGGCTGACGTCCCACTATGAGATTGGGATGGGGTTTTCCCATTCATCTTCTTGCCTTCACATCTGAGCAGACATTCATATTTGCTTAGAACAGTCCCCACACACCCTCTGATTCTTCCTCTCTACAAATTCCCATGGCAGCCTCGCCTCTGGGCTCACCTGAGGAGTCAGGCGTGTGTGTGTGTGTATGTGGATACACACACATGTGTGTGCTTGTGTTGGGCAGGGATGCTGAGAGAGGAAGGGGAAGTGGGGTGAATATGATGGTCAGATCCCATGAGTGCTAACTGCCACCTTTGAGGAGACCTTCACTTTTTTGTTTCCAGTCAGTTTTGCATCTCATGATCTGTGATTTGATTAGGGGGTTCCACATTTTTGTAACATCATGTACTTTTCATCCAGCAATGACACCTGGAGCAAGAGATCTGAACACCAGGACAATCCAGAGCCAGCTGTATCAGGAAGGGAGAGACCTTGGTGACCCTTATCTGAAGGACCAAGGGTATCTTGAGACCCAGGCAATGTCTCTAAATGGGTTGGATTCAGTGCCCACATTTGTCTGATCTCGCCAAGAATGTTCTCAGGAACCCCTATCCATTGTAATTTAGGTGGAGCTTCACACAGCTCCCTGTCTTTCTTTATCTGTTCTTGCCTTTTGCTTGTCTGCTTAGATCAAAAAACATGACACTCCCTGTTGCCACACCATCTCGCAGGGCTGTACCTTCTCTTCAGCCAGGGCCATTACTGTGTCAACGCAGTAATGTTTTCATCTGTCAGGATCATTATAACATCACTGTGTCTAATCAGGGTGAGGTCAACGTGGAGAGAAGAGAATGAAGTATGTGTCTTCGGAGTAATACCTCTGAGGGTGGGGACTAGCCTTATTCTAGGTATCTGCCTGGGGGAAATGGTTAACAGAGATATAGGCAGTGTTCCTGTTACAGTATTCATAGTCCTTAGGATACAACAGAAATTATGTTATGATAATATGTCACATAGGAAAACTGCCAATTGGTGCTGAATATGGAGGAACTGGTCATTTTCTGCCCCTGGTCCTTCTTGAGGGCCCACTGGAGATGGTTTGTAAATGAGACTTGTAGGGATCCAGGAGCCTGGAGGGCCCACTCCGGAGCACCTGGCTTTCTGAGGGGGCCTGAAGTCACGCCTGTTCTTTCTCTGTGATGCCCCCAGTGGAGATGGGAGCTAAAGCACACTGGGCCAGGTGCTGGGCCACCCTGCAGGACAATCCAGCCTCTCCTGGAGTGGGGCCAGAATTAGTCTTTGGAGGGATGATCTGGGGCATGTCTTCATGCAGGGCTCTGAGAGAGGCTGCCGACTTAACCCCTCAGTCCCTGGACCACAAGGATACACCCCACTTCCCTGGTTGCAGCCCGTCAGCCCCTTTTTCCCTCAGCCCTTTCTCAGCTTTCTGAATCCATTTTAGCTTTTTGTAGTGATGCTGCTAACTTCCAAAGACATGCTCTGGTCCTCTGCGGAGACCCCGTGGTTGACTAGCCTAGTCTTCTCTGCGCTATACTGACATGTGGCTCTCGCCTCGGGTTCCATGTCCAGTGGGTGGGCTAAGAGGCCAAGGTCCAGGCCTCCTAGGCCCCAGTCAGAAGCTCCTTCATGTTCCCACATCTCTACCTTCCACCACTGCCTCTTCCTACGGAATAAACCTTTGACCTCTCAGTGAGTTAATAGATTTTGCTTACCTTTTCCACATAGGGACAGTTTCTAAGTTGATCTGGAGAGGCAGGGTCTTCCGAGGTCTGTTGCAAAAAACCTAGCCTGAGATTTATTATAGGAGCAAATGTTCTAAAAAGACAGACCCTGGTAGACTGTGGGTTAGAATGAAACAGATCCTCTATAGCATTTCCTGCAAGGAAGGGCAGGTCCCTCTGCATTGCTGGCAGGTCACCAGCCAGGCAAACCCTAGTAAGGGTGAGACTTTCCTGAGAAGGAAACTAGCCTTTACGGTGAGACCCCCCAATCCAGCCCCTCAGGCTCCTCAGGTATGGCTGGGAGCAGACTCGGGATGCTTCTGGGGAGGAAGACCCAGGATCGACTCTAAAACTGAGGCTTAGACATCACAAAGTCTTAGGCGCTGAGTCTGTGGGGAGAGGGGGCAGCCCTGGCAGTGCTGCTGGAGCTCAGGGCAGAGGAGTTGAGTCTAGTGGGCTGTCCTGGGGGGCTGGGTGGGGACAGCGAGGTCTCTGGTTCCCATCCAATCTTTGCCTCTCTGGGATCTGATTCCTTCCCTTGTCTCCAGGGGACAATGCAGATAACTTGTAGGGTCCTCCTTGCTTTACCAAACTAGAAAGCTGAATAACAACTTTTGTGGGAAGGTAACTGGGCTCTCAGTACAGTGGGAAGAGCACTTGCACCCAGCTCAACTGAATTTGGTTCTTGGCACTGCACATTAGCCCCTAAGGACCACCAGGAATGAGCCCTGAGCACAGAGCCAGAAGCAAACCCTGTACACGACACAAGCTGTCCCTCTGTCTCAAATGTGATGTTTCTCAACCAGCAGGGTCTTGCCTCCACATGCACTCTCTCCTATCAAAATCCTGGTTCTGATCCCCAGAACCAGAACCAGGGCAACTGCACCCAGGGTGGGTCCTTGCCCTTTAGGTATGGACTGGAAGCCCCTATCCCTTAGCTCCTTCCCCAGCATCGTCCTACTCTAAGAAATCTGATTCTTCCAGAGAGCAAATGCCCAGGATCAGAGTGGAACAGATGGTTCCGAGCTTCTTCCATTGGGGTCATCTTGCTGACTAGGTTTTCATCCGGTCCAGTGGCAGAAGAGGCAGGGAGGGGGCTCCCTGGCTGTCCATTACCTCCTCTCTTGACGATCTGTGTTACTCAGTTAATTCAGGAGCTTCCTAGCCAGCTCTTCAGAGATGCTCCAGGGTGTGTGCAGCCCGCAGAGAACCTGGCCCTTCAGGACAGGTTGTATGTCTCGTCCTCTCGCTGTCCTCTGGGGTGTGGGAGACTCTTTTCTGACCTCCCTCTATAAATCTAGTCTTAAAGTGTCCAAAGAACCCTCAGGCTGGCCCAAGCTGCTTCGGTGTCTTGCATTCATCTGACACAGAAGAGACAGGTTATAAAAAAGACAAATTATTTGCAGAGAAAAATGTCTGTTTGCCAGGAGAAGAGGCAGACAGAGATGAATGGACGGGGCTGCTCTCTAGGATCCTCAGTCGTTCCCTTTCCTTTCTGGCAGAATGTCAGGCTGCTTTGCACCAGAGCCTCCTCCCGAGACACTGACAGATCAAAGCGACACTGCGGGCAACATGCAGGCAGGTGAGCGTGGGAGAAGGCACCACGGTTCCATGCACTAGCTGGACTTCCCGAGGGAATGCCAGCCGGCCCTCTGGTGGGAAGGGAAAGGACTGGTTCCCAGACCTCTGGCTTTAACTTCCTCCCTGGTGGTCCCACAGCATCTAAGCCCCCAGCTCTCACACATGACAACTGACACGGAAACAACTTGTTCCGAGGGTGGCTGGTGATCAATGACTCAAATTAAATCCCAGCCAAGGTTTTTCTTCCTTGACACCATATAGGTTTTCCAGCTTATCTGTTCGCTGGATGACTGTATAAGCCAAACACGCTGGTTACCTTCACATTGAGGGGAAAATGAGCTCTCAGAGGCTTTTAGGGGTCAGCGAGTTCCTGAGCAGTGGAGGGAAGCAGATTCTACCCACCTCCTAACACCCAGCTCTTGGCTTCTCAGGCTGGTAGTCACCCAGGGTCTGCTCCTCCAACTCCCTCTCCCTGCTCCCCACCCTGCCTTGCCCTCCTGGGCCCAGCCTCACCCCAGCTCAGCTGCAGAGGCTCTTGATGCAGTTAGCTCCCCAGTCCGTGTGCCACAAACTGGATTCTCTACTGGATTCTCTCTGCATGCTCATGCCAAAGTGGGAGAGTCTGTCTGAGCTGAGGACTATCTTCCTGCTTGCCACGCTGGGTCTGGAGCAGCCCCTGAATGATGCCTCTGCCCCTTGATGGTCCTCCCCAGCATAGCTCTCCATAAGGTCGGGATGGGGGGGGAAGGCGAGGGTGATGCTGCCCCAAACTGGTACCAACCAACCTATTGTGTTCTTGGCAGGAAAACAGAGCAGTCCTGGAAATGTCCCCAGGCAGGATGGAGACCTGGGGGGCAGGCCCGAGAGGGTGGTGCTAGCACAGGGCTACCCCACCTCTCTGGTGGTTCTGGGCCCTGCTGTGCTCAGCCTCCCAAAATCTGCCTCAGGGCCACCGATCCCCACACCGCAGTGAACCCCTATATCTCACTGTGATGGGGAGTATTGAAAACACCTTTGGCTCACCAGATAGGTGGAAGGGGCAGGTTCTCAGGCTGGATTGTAGGTGAGTGTTTCAGCTCCCAGGAGAGGCTCACTGAGAAACAAGGGCTTGGGGAGGACGATGGTAGGAGGGTTGCTGAAGGCTTCTACAGAACTGAAGGTGGTCAGTGAGCAGCGCTCCAGCCTTGGAAGCAGGAATTCTCCCAGTACTGTTTTGGGACTACCTCCTTGCAGTTCCCCACCCTTGCCCCCAGTAAAATCACAGTATGAACATACTGACTCTGATCTTCTTGGAGTGTGTCTGGAATTTGCATGGGCCAGTCACAGAGGGAACTGTCTGCCTATAAAGAAAGGCCTCCAAAGGCCCTTTCTGGGCTGTGTGGCTGGGGTCCGCCGCTCTGAGCTCAGAGACCCACTCTTTCCTAAGAAGGGAGAAACTGAGAGCACTGTGGGGACGGCCCTGCAGGCTGACAGCACTGGATGAAGTCATGCCCATAATATTCTGGCTGCATGAGGGCTTAGCTGCTTGGGTAGGAAGGAAAACCACGATGGCCATCACTGCCCTCTCTCCTTCGGGTGCCCGCGTGGTGTGCCCCTCCACTGTCTTCAGTCAGCCCAGCTACAGAGATGAAGCTGCCATCAGGTGTTGAAGCCTTGCCATGAGTCAGGTAGAGAACTAGCGTCCCAAAGAGAAGGTGGAATGCTGTAAGCACACAACAATAAATATTGAGTGTGATCTGTGCCAATTAGCTGCACAAAGGCCATTAGGATTAGGAGCGGTTTCTGAGGCCCAGTCCCTCCATGAGCAGGCCATACCACGCCTTTCATGCAGCCTCCCTGGCTCCATGTTCTAGCTGCTGCTGGGAGTCCTTGTGATTCTTTTCTTCTAGAGGAAAAAACAAAAGGAGCCAGAATCCTCAGGAAGCCCCTTTTCTTTCAGAGTTTCCTTGGAACAAAACCCAAATCTTCAGGTTAAAGATAGACTAAAATGAATTCTTGCCTCACCTCCTTCAAAGACTTTGGGATGCATTACCTGATGGGAAAAAAAGGAGAAGAACGAGAAGACCCCAGTTTGGGGTCTTCCTTGAAGCACTTACTATATACCAAACACAGAGCTATGCATCACCCTTTTCAACCTCACCATGGCCACAGGAAGTATCCTCTGTAGAATCTTCTGTAGAAATAGGTCCTTGGCAAGGCCAGAGTGATAGTACAGCAGAGAGGGCTTTTTCCTTGCATGCAGCCAACCCAGATTTGATGCCTGGCATCCCATATGGTCCCTCAGCACCACCAGAAGTAATTTCTGATACAGAGTCAGGAGTAACCCCTGACTCTGACTCTTTATAAAAAAGAGTCACCCCTGACTCTTTTTATAACCAAAAAAGACAAAAAACATTTTTTGATCCTTTATTTTGCAGGTGAGGGTGAGTGAGGCTCATCAGGGTTAAGTCATTTGTCCAGTTTCCACAGTGAACAGATAGAACAGCCAGAATGATCCAGCTGTGGCCTGTGGTCTTGACAGCTCATGGGACATCCTGGACAGGGAGTGTGAGGCTTGCCTTGGCAGAAGCTGGGAGGAGAATTAAATAAACCGAAGGGTTTGGTTATTTATTGACAGTTTATTTAAGACTTCAATGTTGTATTAGGGGGGTGTAATACATCATCCTATTCCCTGGAAGACTATCATTAAGTGGTAAGATGAACAAAACGTATGACTGTAATAAAGGTAGAATGATTGATGGTAAAGATAGGTTTTCTGAGAGTACATATTAGGGCCCCTAAATAGAAAACTAAAGTGATACTTATGTCTTTTATAGATCCGTTTTAATAAATATTTCTAACCTTTGGAGAAGTAGTAAGCTGTTAGGGAAGGCTTCCTGGTGGAGGCGCTGCAGGAGGTCATTTACTGCTAGACAAGGGGTCACCCAAATCTATGGCATGAAGGGTGAAGAGTAGCCAGTTTGTCTGATATGTTTCTGTTCGTAGGACATGAAACTTGAGGCAGGTAGTACAGAGAATGAAGGTGGAGGAATAGTCAAAGGTAGGTTACAGTGAGACAGAAGCTGAGCTTGGAGTTTATCCTCAATGGATAGGGCAAGGAAGGATTTTTAAGCATAGGAATGGCACGGAGGGTGACAGCCAAGGCAGCATGGGCTCTCGTAGCAACTTGTGCAGGAAGGAGGTAAAAGTCCATCATTAGTCTGAATACATACTGCCAGACAGTGGGTTTATGGTTTATATTTAGGAGGTAGATTCAGTATCAGTAGTTGGCTACATGGGAGAGACTTGAGAAAGAGGGAGAGGTCACAGCTGGAACTAAAGTTTCTGCCTCAGGAAGCTCTATGTAGTTCAAAGATGTCATTCTCTGAAAAGCAGACTCAGACTTGGGGACTCAACCTGGTCCAGTCTGGGCCACAGTGAATGGCGGGACTGTAGACCACCCAGGTCTGGTGGGTAGCCATATCTCAGACGTGATACTCTGAGGTATCACATCTCAGAGAGCCCTTTGGGACATCCTGACGGTAAGACCCTTAGGATAATTGAGTTTACTCCAGGTGAGGGGAAACTGACACAAAGCCCTGAACCTCCACCTTTTCACGACCCTTGGTCAACTCTTTTCATGACCCTTGTCTCCAGGAAGGAATCCAGTTCTTGGGGGCTGCACCAGAGCTCACCAATGTGGTCATTTCTGGTTCTGATTTTCCCAGTTCCTCTATACTACACAAGTCTAGAGCCTTTCACCGCAATGGAACTCAGGGTTTCCTGCTCTGTTCCCTACAGGCTGCTTCCTGCCCTGTTCGCCCCACCCTGCATGAGACACCCTACCCAGTCCTCATCTTCCTGGGTCAGTCTTGCAGCAGTGGGTGAGTCCTGGGTGTGCTGGATAGGCACAGAGTGTCCTTTTGGGGAGGTCAGGCCCTGCCAACCCCATTTGAATGGTTCTCTCTCCATCCTAGTGCAATCTGCCCTTCCCGGTTCCATGTCACAGAAGACCAGAGCCCCCAGCTCTCTCCAAGCAAGAGTCTGATATTTTAGCAAAATTCTATGAAACAGATTTTTTATATCATCATTTAAAAAATCTCATTTCTCCCTGCTTTCTAATATGAAAAACTCCTAATATGAAATCTCCTCATGAGTATGTGTGGGTCCAGTGACAGCAGGCCAGGTGGAAAGAGAAGCAGAGCAGGAGGGACACTGAGGGGTACAAAGGAAGTGGGTTCAAAGCCTGTCATGAATGAAGTGCAAATGGCAGGCAAAGGGCAGAAAGAGAGCAAAGAGCAGTGAGGGCAGGAGTGGGGAGAGGAAGAGCAGAGCCAGAATGAAATGGAGACTGTGGTGATAGACTGAGACCAACTCCTGCCCCTTTCTATCAAGAAAGAGATTTGGGGATGGGAAGGAATCTAATCGGAGCCATCCCAGATGGCTCAGGCAGGGCCACTCACAGCTAATGTGATGGCTCTTACAATGTAAGCCAGGCTCAGGAAGGGGTCAAAAGCTGCTTAGTGCAGTAATTCAAGGGTAATTTTTCTGCATGGAGCAAGGTCAAAGACACATTAAAGGAAGGCTGTGCTTTTCTTAGGTGGGGTCAGACAGAGGGGAAAATAGCACTCGTGTTAGTGGTCTGCCTCTGAGATAAGTAGTCAGGAAAGCCGTTGACTGCAGTGGGCTCAGTTCATAGCCCTGGCCATTTCCTTTCTTCTTACAACCCTGAAAAGCCTCGATTAGCATTTTACTGCACTAATAGCTCTGAGTTTGAGAGACACAAGACGCAAAGAGGAGCCAGCCTTGCTTCCGAGGGGCAGCAGTGGTTTTCAGGCGGGGGATGAGCATTACAGATGGGAGGGCTTGAAAGAGAGGGTGGGCAAGAGGTCATGCAGGGGAGACAGACGCCTGGAGACAGAGGCCTCCTCCCCTAGAGTGACCCAAAGGAACATGTTGGCCCGGGAGAGCCATATACCGGCATCCTGCATGGCTTTAGACTGAGAAATCAAGCTGGGCTCTGGCAGAATTCGGACCTTATCCCTGCAGCTCAGCTGGATGGGAAGGACTTGGCAAAGCTGGTGTAATGTGTGGAAAGATCAAGGCTTCTGTGTTGCACCACTCCAGGGGGTGCCGGAAGTGTGGGCTCAAGGTGAGCGATTGCTCCCAGAGTTGTCAGCAGTGCAGGAGGCGACCTGTATCCTGGGGTGCCCCCCATCAAGCAGGCAGGTGGGTTTGGGTATACCCAGCAATACCCTCACCAGCATTAGACATAGTGTCTCTTTTCTTTAGGGTGACTCTCTCACAGGGGCTCAAGCTAGTCAACCTCTGAGAGCCTGAGCTGTAAGGAGAATTAAATAAGCTCAAAAATTATTGAAGCTGAAATGATTTTGAGGACAGCAGCCTATGAGACCACTTCCAGAGCCTTTGCTGGCACCTTGCAAGACTTTGAGAAGGGTCTTGGCATCAGGCATTGAAGCAGATTTGAGCAAAGAAAATTACCTTTCTCTAAGCAGACAAAGCCCTATACAAAGAGGCAAGGTTTGGTGGGCACAGAGCAGGTCCAATGAACTTTAATTTGCCTGCTCCAGCAGGAGCCCTGGTGACTCTTACCCTCTGCTCACAGCAGCAACCCAGCCTTCTCTTCTCCCTGGAGCCTGGTTGTTCCATTGTTCTCTCTGCTCCATAGCTGAGACATGGCTACAACAGGTTTGTTGTTTGCAATCAAAGAACCCTAAGATGTATGAGGGGAGGGGCTAGAGCTATAGCCCAGCAGATAGGGGCTAGAGCTATAGCCCAGCCTTGCATGCGGCTGGACCTGGGTTCCATCCCCGTTATCCCATGTGGTCCCAGAGCACAGCCAGGAGTAAGTCCTGAGTACAGAGCCAGGAGTAACTTCTGAGCATTGCTGGGTGTGACCCCCAAAAAAAAAGATGATGAGGGGGACATGACAAACACAACAGAGCCAAAAGAGCTCTAGTCACCATTGTTAATTTTTCTGCTGAGGTAGCACATGAGTATTAGCAATGGGAACCTCAGGGCTTAAGACAATAACAGGTCAGCCAAGTATAGGAATAAATTCCTAGGACAGAGGTGATTAAAAGGAAAGGAATTGCCTTGCATGTGACTAACCCTGATTTAAATCCTAACTCCAGATATTGTCCCTCAAACACTGCCAGGGGTCATTCCTAGCAAAGTATGAGGAATAACCTCCAGTACTGTTCAGCCTTGGCCCGCCACCCCAGCAGAGCCTCACAACAAGCCAGACGACCCCCCCCCCACTCCATGAGGACCTCCATTTTCCACATCCGACTTCCTCTTCTTCAGAACTCCACCAGCAGACCAGCCTATCACAGCCCAACTGGCCCGGCCGCTTAGAGCCGCACTCTTCATCAATAAATGCTGGATTTTGAGATGACTACAAGAGTATGCTAACCGCACAGCAGAGCCTGGCAAGCTACCCATGTCGTATTTGATATGCCAGATACCAGTAACAATTATCGACCTCATTCCCATGACCTGATGGAATGGTTTGAGGCTCTTTATGTTCCTGGAGCAAGCAGGTGCCCTTGGGCTCTACTCGCATGAGACAGGACATATGGAGCTGTTACTGGTGCCCGCTCGAGCAAATCGATGATGAATGGGAAGACAATGACAGTGACTGCTTTTTGAATACCAAAAACCTGAAAGAGAGCAAGGGGGATAAAAAGGTGAATTTCCTAATGTTTTTTTAGACTCCGACACACACACTCCCACACAAAACCCTCTTCAGAGGAAGTAGAGGGATCCTGCTATATCCAGGTAGTACCTAAAAGGGAGAAGGTGAGGTCAAGGATACAAAGGTGGCTCAGGAAATAGAAACAGCCCAAATGTCTAATGACAGATGAATGGATAAAGGAGCGGGGACATATAAGCACAATAGAACCCTATACAGCTATAAGGAAAGATAAAATAGTCCACTGCAAAGTGGATGGAACTTGGGAGGGGACAGAAACAAAACAAAGCAATAGACAGTATTGAATGGTGTCAAACCCTTAGGTCAGGATGACAGAACGGGGAATGGAATGCTGTTGATGTCTCTGGTGATGTCGGAGTCTGAGCGAGCAGACTCCTTACTTGCAGTCCTTACTTGCTCAGGTCAAGTAGAGCTTCTACAAAGAAGCCTCCACAACCCGCTTCAGGGAATAGCTCCCCTTTATTAGGTGGAAAAGGGATATTTAAGTTGGTGGGAAGTAGGGTGTGAACTCTGTCAGCCAATCAGGTACAGGGATTAAACAGGGTGTGTGCTTAATCCTAATCAGGTAGGGTGGGAAAGAGGGATTAAAAAGGGGTGCAGGGTGTGTGCTTATGTGTTTAACTACAGAATGCAAAGAAGTAGAGGTGGGGAGTGAAGAGAGAGCTAAAGTTACCATAGGGACAGTAGAAGGGGGTCTTGGGCACTTCGGTGGTGGTGAGTGGCAGTAACTCCATCAAAACTGTAAGTGTAAGCTATTATGACCACATCAGCTGCACTTTAATTTTTTTAAGTGGTCACTGTTAAAAAAGGTGGCTCACATCTGCCCCAGCATCCTCAAATCTCCTAAATTCTTTATTGTTCTGTAATATGAGATCATTCTTCCATCATAAGATAACCCAGTCCCCTGGGGTCTAGTCACACTGTCTCAAAGCTTCTGGGAAACTCAGTGTGTTTCTAGTCCTGCTTGTTCTTTGCGTGCTTCTCTGATCTGGATTCCCTTCCTTCCTTTCTGGTCTCCCTCCCTATTGTAAGAAGAAGGTGAATATGCAGTTTGTAGCTTTGGAGATGAGCGAGTCTAGATTTGAATTCCAATTTGCAGCTGACCCTGTGAGCCTTGGCAGCAGACACATCCTTTCCCCTCTGAGGCTCTTTTTCCTGGGGTGTGTCAGTGGCATCTGTCTATGGAGGAGATTTGTTGTTTGTCACCCAGCAGGAACCTAGCTTTGCCCTGAAAAGTCCCTGATGGGTGTCACAGCTCCCAACTGAAGTGACCAGAAGGCCCAGCCCCATACCCATGAAAGTAGTTCCAGGATCTGAGGAGAAGCTTTTCTTGTTCTTTCTCTCCCAGACTTAAGGCTGGAGTCTCTGGAACATTCAGTCGATTGGCGGGGGGACAGGGAGGGGTTTGGCTGACTCGAACTCCAAGCTGGGTGCTAAGAGCTGAGCTGAGCTGAGAAAGAAGGAGCTGTCGCCAAGTCCTGGTGACATCATCTGAGCAAAGTTGTCAGGAAGACCAAATACCTGCACTCCTGGGTTTGGGCTCATTTTCCTTCAGAAATCCATAGTCCCCATTTTTGTTTGGATGTTAGAAGGGTTTCTGTAGGCTCACACTGGAAAGAGTCCTGGCAACCAGCTTGCGGATTGGAATTAAAAATCGAACAAGGGTGGGTGCAGAGCTAGTGTAGCGGATAGGGAGCTTGTCTTATCCGCATGCGCCAGACCCAATTTTGATCTCTGGCACCACATATGGTCCCCCTGAGCACCACCAGGAACGGTCCCTGAGCACAGCTGGGTGTGACCCCCAAAACAAACAAAAGAATAGAAGAAGGTGAGGGGAGAAGATGGCCATTGCATGGGGTGGGCTATTTCCTTGATCTTGGAGTTGCTGTGCTCTTCACAGGTGCTCTGGGTGTCCTTACCTTCCTCACGATTCTCTTAGTGGAGACTTTCCTGCACCTCTAAGGGACAGAGCTTGGTGGAGGAAGCCAGAGGCCTTAGCTGAAGGATACCTCCTTATGCCTGTGTGAGTGTTACTGCACTGCCAGTGGGCGGGACCTGGGAACCTTGGCTGAGGATTTGCTCCATGCAACCCTCACCACGAGGAACTGCTGCTGGTGCTTGCGGCCTGGGCTGGCGGAGCACTGGTGGAGATGAATGTGAAAGGAGTTGAATGCTAATGCTGTGGCAGTGAAGGTCTGTTTGGAATCAACAGCTGTGCCTCCCCTCCCAGGGGAGTGGCTGAGGGGACAGGGAGGCATCGGAGAGGCTCGGGACTCCCAGCAGAGCAGCGCAGCCTCCTGCCCACCACCCCTAATGCTATTTGATCTGCTCATTAGCAAGTATGAAACAGGGGGAGTCCAAAAAAGGAAAAAAAGAAGCAAAACAAAGCAAAACATAACTCCATAATGAATCAACTAACAGATGGAGACTTAATTCAATTTGCATCCAATCCACCCTGTGTTCAGATAGGACTTTGTCTGTCTAACAATGGGAAGGGGCCCCTGCGCTCCAGGGGCGGAAGGGAAGGAGCCTTACCCCCCCCACACTCCCAAGACACATTCACCACCCCCCTCTTTTTCTGGGGACCAGATGGGTGTTCTTTTGGACTGACCCTGAATTCATTCTCCCATCCAAAGAGCGAGAGCTATGGACAAGTAAGGCTGGTGCTGTGCAGGTGGGGGAGGGACTATGGGCCACTGCAACAGGGAGGGATGAAAAGTCATATGGGAGCTGAGGGGCATGGTCCAGAGGAGCCCCGTGACTCAGGACAGGTACTCAGAGGTCCGCCTGGCCCCCACCCCTGTCTTCCCTTGATGCCCACACCCTGACTCAGCCACCACCTTGCTATTTCCATTTGCACCCACTGACTTTGATTCTGAACATTGCAAGTAGGAACTGCAGTTCCGGGCTCTGTGGCCCTGTCACAGGTGCTGGTTGGTATATCCTGGCAAGGATTATATAGACATTTATGAGGCCTGACTGGATTCTCAGGTAAGTGCTGGTCATGTGAGGGTCCAAAGTGCCACCCTTGTCATCCAGAGGGAACTGACAGATGGAACATATGCTCCAAGTCCAGCAATGTGACACTGGCCCAGCTTCCATCTGACCAATACAGGACATGGGTGAACATTGGTTCCAGCCTTCTATCCCAGGTGCAAATACAAACAGGAAGCACTGGGTATGTGTGGGGGTCGGGGGAGGACTCAAGTCCGATTCCAGAAGGAGCCAGGAGTGCACAGAGGAGGGAAAATTTTTTTTCTACTAATACTCTGGTTCTGTGATTGGGTCCAAAAATCATGCTGATATGTGATAGATCAACAGCCCAAAGCATAAGTATCACTGTATCACCGTCTTCCCCTTCATCATCGATTTGCTCGAGCGGGCACCAGTAACATCTCCATATGACCTGTCTCATGCAAGTAGAGTCCAACGGCACCTGCTTGCTCCAGGAACATAAAGAGCCTCAAACCATTCCATCAGGTCATGGGAATGAGGTCTATAATTGTTACTGGTATCTGGCATATCAAATACGACACGGGTAGCTTGCCAGGCTCTGCTATGCGGGTAGCATACTCTTGTAGTCATCTCAAAATCCAGCATTTATTGATGAACTGTGCGGCCGCTTGTGGCGTGAGCCGGGCTGTGATAGGCTGGTCTGCTGGGTGGAGTTCTGACAAGGGGAAGTCCGGATGTGGAAAATGGAGGTCCTCATGGAGTGGGGGTCGTCTGGCTTGTTGTGAGGCTCTGCTGGGGTGGCGGGCCAGGGTTAGAACCTGCCATCTCTCCCGGGCACCTCGTGAGCTGTTGGGCACAGTGAGAGCCAGTAGCAGCTCTGCCCCATGTCTGTCTCTCAAAAAGAGAGACTTAAACTCCATCTAAGGCTAAATACCGGCATGAGACCGATAGTCAACAAGTACCTTAAGGGAAAGTTGAAAAGAACTTTGAAGAGAGAGTTCAAGCCTTCTGATCGAGGCCCAGCCTGTGGATGGTGTGAGGCCGGTCATGGCCCCTGGTGCACCGGGCTCGGGTCTTCCCGGAGTCGGGTTGCTTGGGAATGCAGCCCAAAACAGGTGGTAAACTCCATCTAAGGCTAAATACTGGCACGAGACCGATAGTCAACAAGTACCATAAGGGAAAGTTGAAAAGAACTTTGAAAGCATAACTATTATACTAATTTTCTGAATCCTTGAGAGAATTCATGAGGAAGACCCAAAGAAGTGGTCAGGACCGACATGCTTATCGAAAAAGATAGACTTGTGGGGAAGCGGTAAGAGGAAGCAGGTTAACGCTTGGGAGGCTACAGGGTACAGCACTCCTGGGGAACAGATGGAAGAGGGGTCCTGCTAGCGGGTTTGTGCACACCGTTTCTCTCTGGTAAAAGAAAGTCCCCTCTTTGGGGGAGCAGGGAGGTCTTTCCCTGGGCAGTGTGCTGGTTGCTTTTCAATGGACAGCGAGGGCCACACACACTTCCTTGTGTTCAAGGTCCTTCGGCTCACCCTAGTCAGTAAACATATGGTGGCATGTTCTGAACATTTTCACATGCCTTGTCTGGGGACAAAATGGACAGTCTTCTGACAGAAAAGAAGTGAAAAGGGGAAGGAGGGGGCAGGGAAAAGCAAAAGAGTTTTCTTCTGAGACCTAGGAGTTGTGTCAGCATCACCAGTAAGTGTGGCTGGTGCCTTTTTATCACCCAATGACTAGTTTGCTGCCTGAGGTTGGTGTGGAGGGCAAGGGCTTGTCTTCTGCCTCTACTGCAGAGGACAGGGACAGGCATGTGAGAGTCTTGTCCTCGAGATGGCCCTGGGGTCTTGTTCTGGAACCCTTGGCAGCATCTGCAGGCCAGCACCATCTCCTTCTCCAGAATCGTGGGGCTAAGGACAAAGGAAGACTTGTGTCCCCGCAAGTCTGGTCTAGGCACTTTAGGGTTACCTGCCAAACATCAGATAAATCAGTGATGCTCCCGTTGAAAGGCGGCCCTGTTGGACAGCTCCCTTTGCCATTGCTTTTCAAGGAAAAGAAAATGAATATTGATTCTCCTCTTGGCTCCATGCTGGGCCCTTTCAAATGAGGGCAATTGGGCTGTCCCAGGTAACAGGGTGACATTCAGGTGTTTAGGGGAAATTTGCAGCTCCCAGAACTCATCTCTTGAACCAGAAGCCTAGTGGGGTTCATTGTGGGAGAGGACAGAGGAGGTCAGGTCAGGTTTGAGCCCCACTAATATTAGAACTGGTTTGGAATTCATTTCGTTAATAAGTTAAAATTTCATTTGAGTGGAGATGAATTTCTAAGGAAATTTCTCCTTGGAAAAGGAGAACCGATAAGGCATGACATTGTACCTTGAGGTCCTGTCCTGCAGTTTTATAGTGAAGTAGCCCTACTAGAGCGTGGACAGGCACCCCAGGAGCCTGGGGGAAGTTTGATGCTCTCTGCTCTAGGGCCAGAATTCCCTGTAGCCTCCTGAATTATTATCAGAAGCCCTGAGAATTTGACGTGATTCCCTCAAATACACTTGTTTTGATCTAAAACTGTTCTGGATGAGTTATCCAAGGGAGGCATAGGAAGGAAAATGCAACGTTCTGCTGAGGAAGGTGGGAGCTCCCTACCCACACCTGGGGGACGCCGGAGAAGCACAGACCTGCTGTGAGAACATTCAGGTACTTGGATCCCCGACTCTGAGCTCTGTGGAGTCCTCACAACAACATCCCCTCCACTTTGGGGGAGAGGCCCCCTCACCCCACAGATGGGATCACATATGCCAGGGGGTCCCCAATGGTGGAGTGGGTACAGTGGATTGTGACGATGTGGCCATAGTGCCACTATGCTCCCAGGGAAGCCAGGGTGTGGGACTGGCATAAGAGCACCAAACCCCGAGGCTCGTGAAAATAGTGTCTTTTGTTTCTAAAAGTGTCCCCCTTCTGCATCTAAATAGACACTTATTACAAGTTTCCATAGTGACAGGAGAAAAGGTAGGGAGAGAGACACGTGGTGAGCAATGACAGAAAGTGCTGATTTTGATAGAAAAAAATAAATTGAGATATGCTTGCCCCTCCCTGCTGTGCTCACATCCCACCCACACTTAGATTCCCAGGGAGCCCTATCTTTGGGGACTAGGGTAAGACAGGTCTGCTGGAGGCCCCAACTCTTCCGTCCCCAAGTAATTAAAAATGCCCCGACTGCTTGGCAGAATGACACAGGCTCTGCGGCTGCTCAGACTCAGCTGTCCTGGTGGGACAGGGGGGGGTAAGGTGAATGTTCGCCAAGATATTCTCTACCAGTCTGAGCTGGTGACTCAAAGGCACCCAGAGATCTGGTCTGGGAGGAAGCCTGTAGCCCTTGCAATGTGGAGAAAATCTGATGCTCCACACCAAGCTTTGGCCAGATGGGGTCACTGCAGGGGGGTTCTGCTCACCTATGCCCCCTTGTGCCACTGGCCAGGTGCCTCTGATCTGTTCAGGAACTGTGCTTCCATGGCCTGGGCTGGGCATCCAGCCTGAAGAGCCATAGCTCCACACTGCATGGCACTGCCCTCAGGGTTACTCTGAAGCCACTTACGAACAGGTGATGCCATAATCTTTGGCCTCCTCCTCCTCCTCCCACTCCCCAAATGTGCCTGACCCTCACAGGCTTATTGATGGAGTGAACACACATACACACACATGCGCCGAAGGCCTTTAGCTGCAGTCAGATGTCCTAGACAAGCTGCCATGTGTGGAGGAAAGAGCTCTGCCTCCAGCTGTGTTCAACTGTTTCTTGGACTCCTGCTTTCCCGAATCGATGCTTTAACCAGTGTG
Source organism: Cryptotis parvus (assembly GCA_021461705.1). Classification (NCBI taxonomy): domain Eukaryota; kingdom Metazoa; phylum Chordata; class Mammalia; order Eulipotyphla; family Soricidae; genus Cryptotis; species Cryptotis parvus. The sequence continues at coordinate 725,064 of JAJIBD010021497.1, forward strand.
TGTGTCTGTGTCTGTGTCTGTGGCACGCACATGCGCTCTGGTGATGCACTGCCGAGGTAGGGAATAGGAACAGGGACCCTCTGTGCGCTCAGGGCTGCCTCACTCCAGAGGAACTCAGGCGTCCACCCCAGCATCCAGCAGCATCAAGACTTCGCTTTTGTTCTCTTCACCCTGGTAGCAACGGTTTATTTATCAACCCGGTCCTCTGAAAGACTGTGCCAGGACAGGGCGGGCCTTGGGGGTGGGGGCAGGGAATGCGGGGTTCGTGTTTGAGCACAGTCCGATGAAGCAGTCTGCACTCATGGGATACCTCACAGTTCTCTGACTTCCTGGCACTCCTTTCCCCAGCTTTCAGGCAAGGGAGCACAGGAATCTGACACATCAGTGTATGCTGAGTAGCAGGAAACCCACTGGTAGCATCATAAAGGTCCTTGTTTCTACAAAGTTCTTTACATTTTCTAAACACTTGTGATTTCATCCCATTCCTATTGACAATGCAGCAAACAAAGGGAAGCTGAGATTTGAGGAGAGGCCAAGGGACTTATCTACGACCATGCAAGTCCCTGGCCCTGGGTCCAGAAACAAGTGGGTTTTCCATTGGCTCCACAGGGACCCACATCAGGAGGCTGTGGAAAGGATGGCACTTGGCTCTCCGCTTTCAATGGATTCCTTTCACCTGAACTCCCATGTCATGAGTAAGTGCTGGGTCTGTTGTGTTTATTCAAAATTGGTTAAGAAAATCCTAGTGGCTTTTGGCAGCTTGCTCTCTCACTCATGTTTTGTGCCCTGTGTTGGGAAGGAGGCCACTGCTATCACTAATGCTAATGCATAGCTGAGCATCACTGTGAACAAGCAATACTGTGCGTGTCCTGGATGTCCCAAGCAGGATAAAGATATAAACACTAGGGAAGTTTGGGTCAACCTTCGAGGCCTTCTGTGCTCCTGGCCTCTGAGGCTCTCTTTGACTATTTCCTTCCTGGTGAGAATGTACTCCTCCAAGAGATATCCCAGGATCCTGACCAGAGCAGGGGCTTCTCCCTCTCGCCATCTCCCAGGAGGCCTTGTTGGTGGCAGTGGGTGGCATCTGCTAATCAAGAGGGGGTGGCTATGTCTCAGGCTTGCTGCTGCTTGGAGCTTAACACTGTTCATAGGCCATAATTGAAAATCTATTAACTCTGGAAACCAATATAGCACATAAACCTCCCAGCCCTGGCCATCCTGCAGAGAGCACTCCTTCCCGTTATCCCTATAAATCACCAGAGATAGGCTGGGAGCCGATCGATGAGAAAAAATTATGCCACAGCATTAGATTTCATCATACACAACTTGAACTATTACTTTTCTGTCCTGTGGTATGAGGAATCATGAGAATTAATAGTTTGCGTTCTCTCCAACGATGGGTTTATGACGTAGTGTTACCTACACTCTATTTTTTCCTTAAAACCATCAATTAATTTTGGGTACTTACAACTGCTCAGTCACTTCCTGAAATTAGCAATCCCCTACCCTGCCAGCCCCCATCAAGTCTTAATGGGATGTTTAAATAATGACATGCTTTTCCAGTTTAGGCTTCCTTCTAATGCCTGAGTCAGAACAAGTTTCTGCCTCCTCATAATTCTTCCTCTGACATTCTTTAATTTTTAAAAATTTTTAAATTTTATTATACTGCAAGATACACAATTACAAAGCTGTTCATGATTAGGTTTCAGTCATACAGTGTTCCAGCACCCATTCCTCCACCAGTGCACATTTCTCACCACCAATGTCCCCTGATTCCCTACCCCAACCCCGATATTCTAAAACTTCTTTTGATTATAGTTTAAGGGAGTGTTGGATATTCACTTCTAGCCTGCCTCATTTCTGCAGAAACTCAAGACAACCCATCAAACTTAAAGCTCAGCTGATCTCCTTTCTTTGCTTTTGGTTTCCCATTTCCCTTGCTTTGGGTCTATCCTTTCTGGGTTTTCTTTAAAAAAATTGGGGAGTAAAGTTCTGTGAGCAAATAGTCCTAGACCATCTGCTCTAGCCTTAGTCACTGGCAAGCAGGGCAGTGGGAGACAGGAAGATTAAGTGGCTCCGGACATGGAAATGATGCAGGAACAATGTGGAACCGGGTTCCTGTTTCCGAGCCAATGAGCAAACACTTGCTGAGCATCATCTAAGTGCCAGAGGTTGCTCCAGATGCTAATTTAAAAGATGACAAATGTAACCCCAGACCTTGGGTATTTGCAGCCTTGCAGACAAGGTCAGACTGACACAGGCAGCTCACAATCCAAGGCACTTGGAGATAAATGTCTTGAAACTGGTGGAAAGGAAAGAAAGAAGGAATTTGAGATGTCCTGGTTTTTTGTGGCTTTTGCACACCAGAGCTCATTGCCCCTTCCAGTCCTATTAAAATAGGAGTTTGCTCTCAGGCACAGTGTCCGGGTCCAAATGGCTGCAGCAGGAGGAGGGGTTGGTCCTGACACCTGGTGCTTCTGTGGTCCCCACATCACACATCATCCAGGCTGGGGGCTGCCATACTTCAGCGATGCCCTTACTCCAGACCCAGCTGTCAGTCCATGAGGACTTAGATCAAGCCAAATCCGTCTGCCTCTTTCTCTAGCACTTTGGGGGACTCTTCTCATTCTCTCTTCCCCTAAGAGAGCAGACAGCCTCTCTGGGTCTCTGTCTCTTGGTCCCCTCTCCCATCCTACTGTGGGAACCTCGGGAGAGCTGCCAGTGGCCATGTTTCCAGGAACTAGTCCAGGACAGTGAAGGCAGCTGAATTTGCAGAGAGTGGGGAAAGACAAGCAGGTCAAGAAGAAAATAGTAAATCAAGATGGAGAGTCATGGGGGTAATCCCAGCCCCTGATTATAATCTTGGAACCCCAGTTTTTTCTTGGGTTCCATGACACAGTCCAATGTCCTAGCAATAAATCTGACAGCTCTCAGAGTCCCCGTCCACCATGAAGGGACCGTAACTTCAGACTATTGGAAATCAAGACTTTTTTTTTTTTTTGCTTTTTGGGTCACACCTGGCAGTGCTCAGGGCTTACTTCCAGGAGAACAGTAACTCTCTGCACTCAGGAATTACTCCTGGCTGTGCTTGGGGGACCATATGGGATGCCGGGGATCGAACCTGGGTGAGCTGCATGCAAGGCAAACACCCTCCCTGCTGTGCTATTGTTCCAGTCCCAATCAAGACAATTTTAAAGGAGGTTCAGAAGCTCTGAGCGCTCTTGCTCCAGAAAGGGTGAAGTACTCTCCTCAATCCCAGAAGCCCTCCTCGAGGACCTGCTGAGTCCCCTGCAGTTCTGAGGACCAGGAATCAGGGGTTTTGGCTTCACCCCATGAAACTTCAAAGGCAAGAGAGCCCCTGGCCACTGCTTTGAATGAAGCCAAGGAGTTGATGAGCATGAGGAGTGGACAGAAGTGTGTACTATGGTCCAGATAGCAGCAGAAAGTTCAGCCCTTTCAAAGGACTGCAGCCAATGGGAGGCAGTGGAGGAGAGTGGGAGGAGTCAGCTGTCAGAACACTGCAGGGATGTATAAGACAGGCAGGGGCTCTGGGGAACCATGAAAACGTCTCTGAGAGGGAAGCAACTTCAAACCCACAGACCTCCAGCACTAGAAGCTAATTCAGTGCAGTCCCTATCCAGTGACCACCTTTCCTCTCCTCCTCTCCTCTCTTTTGGCATGGCCTCCACTCCAGAGGCTCTGATGCAGAAGGGAGTGTCTGAGAAAGCTAGAAGGGGCTTGTCCACCTGCAGCAGGACTGTCTTAGGGAGGGCAAGAGGAAGGGGCTGAGCTGCCCCCTCAGATGTTTGCTAGTTTCTCCTCATTTCTCTTGTGGCAAAGGAACGTTCCTTGAAGTTAGGTAAGGTGGGGTGATGAGTTCTGGGGAGCAATATGGGTGGAGGTGATATGTAGCACACTCAGGCCGAGCCCTGGGCTATGTCTTACCTATGGGAACATGGACACAAGTGGCCATAGTGGCCTGGGTCAGGGCATGGACAGGAACCATGGAAAGTCTCTGGCTCCAGTGGAATTCTGAATGAGTCAGAAATAAAACAGATGCATGAACCACACACTGAGCTCTCTGGGTTATTCATCAGCACAGCAGAAGTCTATAATGTTCTGGTTAATTTATCTTTGATGTCTTGATTTCTATATTGAACTAAGTGACTGGACGTACATACTGGGCTGGTGACTTATGTTCTTTAAGAGTGAGAGGACGTGTCTGAGATTTTACCAGTGTCAAGGGAAAGAAGTAGCCACTGAGCATGTGTAAAGGGACGGCACGTCCAAAGTGCCCCTTTAACTACCGGCACATTAGTGGCAGTGCACTGGGAGTAATAACCTTCATCCCAGAGGAGCTGGCTTCAGAATAGGCGCTGCCTGTCCCGAGGAAGGAGAAAGGCCAGAGGTGCGGTGAGGAGTGGGCCGGGAGCAGGAAGGCAGGCTGCGAGTGAACACATGCCAGTTTACCTCCCCTGCCCAAGACACGCTTTTCCAGGTCTGAGGTTCTAATCATCCTGCCAGAGGTGCTGCAGTGAAAAAGAAAGAGTGGAGAGTATAAGGAAAACTCCAGAGTTTAGAGGGGGAAAAAAAGTTTTCCAAATAGGAAGGAAACCATTCTTTCTCTTTCTCTTCTGATTTTTTTAACCACTCTTGGCAGTGCTCAGGGATTACTCCTGTTCCTGTGCTCAGGAGTCACTCCTGGTGGTGCTTGGGGGAACTAGCTGGGATGCCAGGGGTTCAAGCGCAGGTCAGCCATGTTTAAGGGAAACATGGTTTCCCTCTACATGCTGCACTATCTCTCCAGACCCCTGTAACTCTTGTCATCCTCAATCTGTTTTGTGACAGAGCCCCAGCACATGCCCATACAGGCCCAGTGCCCCCTTCAGTCTCGACTGCCCATGAGCTGGGCTCCAGGCAATGCCACTGCCCATTGTGCTGCAGCTGTTTTGCCTGTCCGCTGCAGCTGGGCCCCTGTGGTCCTGTCAGGCAGAGACTGGGGCTCTTGAGCCTCACCAGAAGTTGCCATGTTCAAAATGGACCTAGCTGTGGCCGAAGGCCAGCTCTGACTGCCAAGGGCAGGTTCTATTTCAGGCCTCTGGAGTGTAGTGTGTCCTGCAGACTCCTTTTCAAAGCCCAATCAATAGGGGCCAGCTCAGAGATTTCCAGGGATGCAAACCACAGGACTGGAGGGAGCAGGGGGCACACACTCCTGTGAGTGGCGGGGTGGGGTCCTCTGGGAAGCCTGATCTCTGCTGCCCTTAGAGGGCTCACACCTGGAAGATCGAAGCAGAAACATCTCTTCACTAAAGATTTGCTCACAGCTTGGGACAGGGGATTCTTAGCCGAGCTCAGGGCCTGCCAGGGTGCACTGGGGAGAAGTGGGGAGGCACAGTGGTGGTTAGGGGCTTAGGTGAGATAGCGGTTGCCCAAGAGTGGGGGCCAGGGCCTCCTCCCTGTCCTGCAATAGGGGATGGGTGCAGAACAGGTCTATTGCTGACCCCTTTGGTGCCTTCCAGAGAGGCCCCTAGGCAGCTCAGCAGCGGAGCATTCACCAGGCCAGGCCTCACGCAGACACACTGGGCTCCAGGGATCTCACTCCAGGGGCCACCCATGAAGTACAAATCCCGGCTGAGTAATTCTCCCAAGATACCTACACCCTTACACCCTCCTATCCTCCCTCCAGCCACGCTCCGCTGGGAGGCTCTGCCAGCACTGCCCTCATTCCCGGACAGTCGACCAGATCATCCTTTCTCTCTGCTATTCCCTCACTGGGCCTTGGGGAACACGTGCCCCGAGAGCGTGTCATCCCGTTGTGGTGGAGGTCCCACATGCCTAGGGTTGGGTGCAGCCATGAGGCGCTCTGGCAGGCGTGACACAGGATAGGGGGCTAATGAGGAGACTCCAGGTGGGCCAAATGCTCCCAGCTCTGTGGCTTATTCCATATCCTCCCAGTGAGGCTCATTCAGAGGCCCGATGGGGGGACTTGTGGCTCAGACGTGGAAACCTCCAGAAACTGGACTGTATGGGGAGAGGTGATGCGGGGAGATACTTGGGAGGAAGCAAGAGTTTAGAACAACTTTCTACCCTTGTTTTAAGCATCCTCTCAAATTCACCTCTTTCTCCACTCCAGAAGCTCAAGCCAGGCCTCTGGCAATTGATCAAGAAGGTGTGGGGTGGCCCTTGGCTCCATCAAGGGACACAGAAAGGGTCTTCCGACCCCAAGGTGGGCAAAACAGGGCTCTCCTGCCCCCACACTCCATCTGTCTGCGCAGTGCTCAGCTGACCCTTTCTCATGCAAACAGGTCGGAATCTCTCCCAGACAATACCCCTCCCAGGACAGAGCTTACCAGGCTTGATTTGTTATTAATGATGGTCTAAAAGCAGCACGTTTGTGGCCAGGGGAAATCAATTGGCCAGAAATGTGACAAAAGGGGAAATACTCTAAGCCGTATGAATGCCTGAATTATTGATGTCCATAGTTTGAGGCTTTCAGACACTTTGCTGGCTAGCTGCAGTGTGCAGGCTGCCCACACCCATTCTGCTCGTCTGCTTTGGAACCCTGGCAGGGCTGGCTGTAGAAGCAGGTGTGTTATCCCTGGGCTCGAGGCCAGGAGACCCCTAGATAGGCCAGGGGGAGAGGTTAGTGGCTCCCGAGGCCCCAACTCTGGAAATTGGGGGCCATCTCTCCAGACTCAGGTGCCCCCGAGATCTCTACTTCTCTCTGCTGCTCTCATAAGCCAGAGCCCCTGTGGAACTGACTCTCTTCCTCCTTTCTCTGAGGGATTTGGAATTTCTGGAGCATCACCTCATCTTTCCACAGGGGAAAGAGAAAAATTGTTCGACAACAAACAAAAAGCAGATCTCGCTCTAGTTGATCTCAGTCATTATCTCCTGAGTTCAAGCTTTAGGATTCAAAGCTAAGTATGATGTTAATAGTTCCTGAAGGCTCGATGAATTCAATTCCACTGTCTGCTGTGGTCTGAAATCATTTGTCCAGAGGCTCCAAGAACAAGGTCTGGAGGTGAGGGAGGGGAGATGGGGGTGAGGGCGGGGTGTAGCCTCGCCTGCCTCTGCCCCACTCCTGTCTCCAGCGATTGCTGTTTCTCGTAGCTCTGTAAATAATCCCATTGCCATGTAAGCACTGACACCCTCTAAAGAGGACCTGGCAAAGCCTGATTATGAATTCATGCCCCTACTTTTAACCAGCTTGCTTACCCTCTCCTGCCGGTCCCCGCGGGGTGGAAATGCACAGACAAAGCCATTCATGGCTGACACTTTAAGCAAATGAGTGGAGCCAGTTCCTCCCACCAGGGTAGGGTTTTGCTGGGAAATGGCGCCTGGGCAGTGCCCCTGTCCCTGTGTGTCAGGTCTCTGCCCATCTTAGGGCCTTCCAAGGCGCCTGGGAACAGCTATTCTGTAGGTGGCAGCTACTTGCTTTTAGCATGTTCCCCAGTAGCCTGCCCAGTTCCTGGCCAGCTCACTGCTCTGGGCACTTCTGTAGGCTTGTTCTCATCCAAGTCAGGCCTTCAGCCCCTCATGAGCAGCCGAGACCAAAGACCTTTGATTCTGGCATGTTTGCTGCAGTCAGAGATCCGAGCTAGGCTGGGCGCCCACTTCATGCAATCTGCTTGTTCACCGTCCATGAAGAGTCATTTTGGGGAAGTGGAGGGGGCAGCAGGAGAGCCCTGGGAGTCCTCTGGGAAGATCCAGCAGGCAAGAGTGGATAAGGAGAAGCTGGGAGGTGAGTAGTAGAGTCTGGGGTGCCCAGGTGCCAAGACGACAGGAGGTGGTAGAGGGCAGCCAGGTCTCCTGGTGATAGTCTCAGATTCCTTCAGCTGATCCCATTGTTCTCATTCCTGCATCTGATGGCTTCTCTGAGCATCCTGGAAGGGGAGGGCCCTTTCCTTGCCACCCAGGGTTTTCTTTTCAATAAAGCAAGGAACACAGAGATCCAGAGGGCTTGCATGCCCCTCACTGGCATACTGAGTCAGCCCATGGATGTAGACAGGTTGGAGACCACAGGTCTGTGCCTGGTGTATACCTGAATAAACCAGCCCATCCCTAGGCAGGGCAGGGCTAACACATGGGTGGGAAGGGTTGAACACTGCAAACACCGCCCTTAACGGTCTAGCTACGAAGTGAACTCTCAAGTCTTAGTCCTGATTTGTCTCCGTTTCCCCACGAGGTTTATAGCTAAGACAAGGTGACCCACTCTGGCAGGCCCTGCTGTGCCTCCTCTGGTCACCCCCAGCCCATCACTAATCACAGCCCACACACAATCTGCCAGGTGTGGGCCTGTCAGAGCAATGCCCCCTTGGCTGCCTTTGTCCCCCTGGGGACTCTTCTCCATCCCAAGGAGCTACTTAGACAACATCGGAACCCCCACCTTTGCTGCAGTGGCAGCAGTAGACAGCACCCCTCTTAGACCACCTGCCCAGGTGTCTCCCTCCCTATAGTCATGCCTGGGCCAGTTACTTCCTTCATGACTTCATGAGAGGCTGCCCGATGGGGATACTGGGGGCACGCCTGGCACCATCAGCCAGACCTACTCGTTGAGGCAGCTCTAGTGACAGGTTCTGGCTGGTCCCATGGGCAGAGACAGGCTAGGCTGGGAGGAAGGTGGAGAGAGGCGGCAACTCTAGCTTATGCAGGAGACACGCCACTGGCCGCAAACCCCATCCTGCTGTTCCCCCTGCTTGCCTCGGGGACTTTGGGCAAGGTGCTCGGGTCTCTGAAATCTCTCCCTGTATCAGAGGAACAATAAACCCCACCTCCTCTGCTTGTGAAGATTAAAGATAATTTGTCCAGTACATAATGGATTTTCAATAAATGCTAATTTACCTTTCCGTCCCTCCCAGCCCGATGTGGCGGCTCTAAGTGGGGTGATGGTGCTCGATCAATACCCTTCCTACCAATCACCAGCTTTCTGCTGTCTTTAAGCAGCCATTAGGAATCACCTCAAACAACCGTCCGCCAGTGCTCGATTGCCTATGTTCCTGCTTCTTGTAGGTGGCTTTCGAGTCTCTGCTTGAACACCTCCAGGGACCGTGATCTCATTAGCTTCCAAGATAAGCTATTATTTTTAGACCGAGCTGCCTGCCTTTGAGAAAGTTCAGTGGCTGGAGCCAAAATCCTTTGACCTATAATTTTTATGTGCTGCTGTCAGGCCCCTCAAACCCCACCTGGGTTGATTCTAGTCCTCCCCACTGGCTTACATTTTCCTCTTGTGTTGCTCACACAAAGAGCTCGGGTCCTATCCTTGCTGCCCTGGGTAGACGCAAGTGTGTAAGGAACCCCTTAGTGGGATCAGATTCCCGCCTTCTCAGAGTGCTCTTAGATGCAGGATAAAAGGTGGGTAGCTCATAGGAGGTGCCAGGGCTGCTGAAGGAACAGTGGCCCCAGAGCAATAGCTCTGAGAGAAGCATCCACATGATACCTTCCTGCCTGGGGTGCTGAGGCCCCAGAACACAGACACAGGACGGCCCTAAAAGTGTTCACTGCAGGAACCTGCCCCCGCCCCAGCAGTGGCCAGACTCCCCACGGCTCTGCCTGTGCAGCCAGCTGGCCAGTCTCAGAATGATTTTATGGAAGTGGAATTTATTTTGAGACGTAACCAGACCTGTGTCCTGCACACGCCAGCCAAGCGCTTGGTAGCAGGGGCTGTGGGCAGCTGCTGGGTCTGTGTCTCCAGGAAAGAGGAGCACGTGGGTGGGAGGCCTGGGTTGAGGCGGAGCCCAGGTCTGAGCCCCACAGCCTGGCTGTCTATGGGAGTGAGGCTGAGCTGGGCATGGTATCTGGACAAGCCGGCAGTGACACTGTTCTCCAGGACCGAGCTGGCACATCTCCAGTGAGACATCCGCAACAGACAGGAGGGGGCCGGCCGGTCCAGCTCAGAGGCAGCACTGAGCATGTGAGACACTGCTGTGTGGGTTCCCTGCCTTGCTGCTCCCAGAAACTGCCACCTTACCCCTGCCTTTCGCCTCCTCTGCCCAGTGGCGTAGAACTGCGATTTCTCCTCTACCAGGGTTCCTTCCACCCACTTCCTTTCTATTTTGGGTCATGGTGTCTCCTGTCTGAGCTGGGAGTCACTTGCTGTCCCAGACTTGGCGCCTCACCCAGCACTCCCTGCCCCCAATGGTTCTTGCTGTCAGACTGGGAAGTGGGGGGTCCTCAGTGGAACAGGAATCTGGGCCCCTCCCTGCTCCCCTCACCACACATGCACACATACACACACATATACAACACACGTGCAGGCACACACATGCACATATATACACATAGGCACACATATATACCACACAAATGCACACCACACACATGCACACACACATAGACACATACACACAGCACACATTCACACACATATATTATACACACACTCCGTGCCTTGGGCCCATCACGCACAGGTGCTAAATCCCAATCTAGTCATTTTGTCCTTAAGGAGAATTTTTTCTTCAGAAAGACCCTGTCAAAATGCAAATGTTAGCAGAGAGGGGTAACACATTAACTTATTACCATCATTATCACTTCAGTGCAGTTTATCAGCTTCCCAGCTGAGAACAGGGGAGGGAAGGCAGTGAGCGATGCAGGTAGCGCTGGCACCGCGAGGGCGGGAAACCCAAGGGTCCTGGGCAGAAGCAGCTGGGAGCAGAGGGGCACACTCAGGGCCCCTGCCCCGCCATGTCACCTCAATCTCAGGACAGGACATCCAAGGGGCGTTCTGGGGGCTCTACCCCCAGAAACACCCTCTACTCCTGCCAGATTCTCAGTCTCTCTCACACAGAAGAGCAGTGTGAGAGGAGTGTGGGACTCGGTCCACTCTGAGGGAGGCCTAAGGAGGACGCCTGTGTGGGCACAGAAGGGTGACTGCAGCCCCCTGAGAATGTCTCCCAGCCCTGGTCAGAGGGGAGGGTGGGGCCAGGAATGGGGTGTGCTGCTGGGAGCTGCTGAGAGCACCCCCAGAGCACAGCACAGAGGTTCCGTCTGGACCATGGAGAGGCGCTGTCAGGATGGGGCTCTGGGGACAGACAGGCCCCTTCCCAGGGAGAGGAGAGAGGACATTTCCAGGGTTCTAGAGCTTCAAGCCTGGCATCGGGGAAGTCTGCAGGACTGGGGGTGGGGAGCTCCCCAGAATGCAACAGAAGCACTGAGGGCTGTTGGCTCTGGAAAGCCCAAGACCCAGAAGGGCCCCCCGGTGGGCAGAAGGAGACCTCACAGGGGGCCAGGGTGGCTAGAGTGACTCCTGCAGAAGAGTTGCAGCCCCATCGCCCCCCCCCACCGTATGCCCCTCCACACACTTGGGGACCCTCAATCTGAAGTGGAAAATGGGAGCCTGACTCCTGCCACTGTATGGGCACAGAGAGAGCAGGGCACACAGTCAGATGCACGTGCAAAGGACAGTGACTGACATTTGGCTTGGACTGTTTGGGGCCTGGACTAGTTTTTGGGGGGGGTGCAGTTTCCTTGTTCGTATATCCTGGAAGGAGGGACAGTGTGTGAACGGGAGGGGCAGGGGGTCCTAAAGCAGGAGAGAGGACAGTGCAGGCAGGGTGGGCTCAGAGCCCCATTCCGGCCTCCAGGGCCCTGTCAGCTTGCTGTGCACTCACAACCCAGGTCCAGTATCTCAGCCCAAGAGATGAAGCTGATAGAAGCTTGACACAGAGATTCTTGTATCTGCACAGTGAGTGTCTGCCCCCCCTCACCCCCCAGCAGGCAGGGGGTACGGGTGACTCATCAGCAGTGAGAATGACCAAACACAAATAGTGACAAGGCAGTTCCATTCATCCAGAAGAGATAAACTGTCAGGAAATGGGCTGGGCATGGCCCCACCACATACACCCTCCCGGGCTTGGAGGTCAAACCCAGGTCACCCCACCTGGCAGACACTTGCCCTCCACCCATTGGTGGAGGAAACAGCTGAGTTCCCAGGTTCGCCTGGTGACATTGCCCACCAGAGTCTGCTTCAGCCCATGATGCACCACTTTGTCTCAAGCCTCAAAAAAAAAAAAAAAAAAAAAAAAGGCTTTTCTCCAAGCTCGAGACAGAATTTTCTTTTTACTACCCACTCCCTGCCTGGCTGGTTTCTCTCTTGTACATTCTCCGTTGGGTGAGTGGGTGCTATTTAGCCAGGCAAAAGAATTCCACTGCTCACTATCTCTCACTTTCCTTCCTCTGCCCTGAGTTTCTTGGGTCCTGCTGTCTTGTCGCAAGGTAGTAGCAGAATTTCATAGGTCTCTGGGGGGAGCTGTAGGATTTAGGGTGATGGATGGAGTTGCTCCCGCCTCTGCCCCCACCAAGAAGAAAAGCCCCTCCACCTCCCTTAGGGGACTACAAGTTGAGATTTGCCCAACTAAGAAGACCCCTACCCACCCCACCAATCCCGGCCTACAGCTGCCCCAGCTAAGAGGTCAGCCACCCATCACCTTTGCCTGTTGGCAGGGTTTGTCATGGAATGACTGTTATCATGGTAATCCTGGCCAGGGGCCACTGTAGGCCTGCCCCCTCTCCTGGATTTCAGGTTTCTTTACAAGCTGAGAGCTAATGCAGGGGCAGTATTAGTTCCTCATGATCTGGGCCCCAAGGGAAACTCAGGTTTGACTAAGGTCTCGGCCCATCCTTACTAAAACTCACGGTTCCAAAACTACCTCAGGGTGAGACTTTCCCTGCAGAGCTCAGCTCCTGCCAGTCAACAGGAGCTGCTCAGTGAGGCCAAAACTATATCTGAACCCCCAGATGCATTGAAGATTAAATACTGGCTCTGTCACTTTCTTTGCCACTTTCTAGAGTGTACTTGGGCAAATGACTTGAGTCTTCCAGTGTGGCCCTCTCTCAGCAGGGTTATAACCCACTGGATGACAGAGCAGGTTTCAGAACTCAGGTAGAATAGACCATTGGACCATGCAGGAGAGGCAAGTCTGGCCCATGACAGGCCTGGAGAGTGACACACGGGTCCTCACAGGCTGTAGGCCCTGCCCTGGAACTAGGGCTCGGCGGGAAGTAGCAGGAGGGAGCATGATGAGGGAGAGGGCCGCCAGCGTCTGGTGGGGAACTCGGGAACTTGGAATGAGCAACCCATACCTGGTCTCCAAGGAGGGAGGGGCAGGAAGGCCAGACCAGGCTGCCCCAGGCTCTGCAGGGTTGTCTGGCCTGGGAAAGGTATTGGGCCCACTAGTGCCCTGCGATTTATTAATGCTCTTTCCTTGGGCCTTCCCCCATGAGGGTTGCCAGGGACGAGGGAAGGAGACCAGATGCCTAATCCACTCAGAACAAGCTGATTTATACCAGCTTCCGCCAGTGGGGCTTCTCTAGACAGTGAATGGGATTTAGAGCTCAGTTTTCAATTCTGTGCTCATGGCTTCCACACCACCAGGCTGTAGGGATAACTCAAATGCGTCCTGCCCTGAGGGCTCTGGGCCAAGCCTGGCAAAGCAGGTAGATCCGCGTGCCCTGGTGCCTCCTGAGGTGAGAGGCAGCGAGCAGGAGGCTGCGGACTGAAGCCCATCTGCCCTCTTGGAGCAGCGGCACCAGCAGGTCCCCATGGCACTGACCTGCTTTCAGAACTCAGACTGAATTTCTGACTACAGGCTGGCTGAGACGGCGCCCGTGCAGGCCAGATGGTACTGGAGCTTGTGAGGGAGGCGAAGTTGGGTGTTGATGTGCAAGTGCCTTCGTGCTACCAGGGGGCTGCCCGCTCAGGCCTCGGGGTGTCTCACTACAAACCTGGGTCCAGCTCCCTTCCCTGTGAAGCTGAGTGGGTGTGGGGTGGGGGCAGGACGACAAGCTGGGGATCTGTGGGAGTAGGCAGTGCACGACTCTAGGAACGTTCTATTTATGGGGTCGATTCTGATGACACCGCGCTTCCTCCTGACAACGAGCTGGCAGAGCCAAGCAGCTGTTCTTTCCCTCTCGCCCCTGTGGTGTCGCTGTGAGAGGGAGTATTTCTAGTGCTCACTGACAGCTTTCCTGGCCCTGGGCTCCTCCTGCAGCTCCTCAGCACCAGCGCCTTCCATGTCTGCGCATTTCACAGTTGGCCTCCTCTGATTTTGTCTCGTCCTAATGGTCCTCTGAGGTGGCGCTGGGGGCTGGTTGCCACCCAAGGTAGAGTTGAGGAAACTGTCAGGTTAGGAGGTTTGACCTTGTGTCATGCCAGTAGAGGGCAGAGCTGGGACCTGGGCAGAGTCGCTTCCTCCTTTCCCAGCTCCCCGTCCTCTCTCCACCCATCTCCTCAGAACTTCTCAGGGACCTGCTCCTTTCACTCAAGTGTCTATTCTGGGTTACGTTTGGCACTTCATTGTAATAGTAGTATCAGAGAATGATTTGTTTGGGAGGGCCAATGAAAAGTAATTGGTATTCCTTTTGATAAAGAGGGATATAGTTCTGGAAAGCTGCCTGCTGACTCCAGACTGAAACTCCCTCACCGCTTCTCTCAACAAGAATTCCATGTACCATCGTGACTTTTCCCCTTAAGCCCTCCACAAGTTCAAATTAGGCAGGTTTGGGGGGGTATGGGGCATTTTCAGGTTTCTAGCCACAGTCTGGGGTTCTCCCTATTTATTGCTGGGGAAGGGAAAATGGGGAAAACATTTGAAAACCCCAAAGAATTTTCCCTCGTTGTGAGTTTGCACCCAGCTATCTCCACATGTCACACCTCCCGGTATGCCAGCTGTTCTGCGGTCGGCCCAGTTCTGTCTCTTGCTCAGCCCTGAACTCTGGTAGCACGGATAAGCTGGCAGTGTCCGATATAACCTGTATGGGCCTTGGCCTCTAGGGGCTTCTCCATCTTGGAAGCCCACAGGTGTATCAGCAAGGAGCCAGAACCACTGTCTGAGCTGCTCAAAACCTTCCTAAGCACTGTCTCCTCCAACTCCCACTAGAGAGGCAGCCAGGATCGTGAGCCATTAAGATACAGAAATGAAGAGAGCAGAAAGGCAATCCCATCCGGCTCAGCCAGGCCTGGCTAGCAGCAGAAGGCCTCTCGGGAAGGAAGTGGACACCGACAGCCTTTCCCTCTCCTCTGTTAGCTCTTCTTCCTTTCCCCCATCTCCAAGCCGCCCTTTCTTAAGAAACAGTTCATACATCAGATCCTCGAAGATATACACATGTATAATCAATTGTATAAACAAATTTGTGTCAGATTCAACTCCAGGATAAATTTTATTGGCATGAATCATCAAGTCAAGAAAATGTCTTGGTGTTCCATTGTGCTCAGAGCTTTTGTAACATATCACTAGGGAGAAAAGAAATACCACTGAATCCTGGGTGTCACAGCGGCCACAGAATTGTTTCCAAGGTAAAGGTGTATGAAATAAAGTTGTGTTGTCCTGTGTCCAAGGGGGCATCCTGTGGTGTGGACACTGTCTCTGGCCCCCAGAGTGCCCCCGGGGCACCTATCCAGTCCTCTCTGTTCTCACAGCAGTGTGATCACTGGGTTTGGTTTCTGTGTTTTCTGGGTCTGACTTCCTGTGCACGTAGCACCTGGCTGGGTATGTAACCACCAAGCTGAGACTAGATTCTTGCTTTATGCTCCAGCTGAGGCAGACACAGCCCCGACATGAGTGTTTCTCAACCAGAAGACACATGGCTTCTCTGGGTCCCCAGGATATTGCAAAGGGACCACGGGTGAAAATACCACATAAATATGGAGACCACACATTAGGATGGGGGGGTCTGTCAAATGAATGAAACAGGGTCGGAAGTGGGCCACAATCAGAAAGACACTGAGAAACCAACTGTACACTGATGAATTCAACCAGGTAGAGCCCAATTAAGTACCAAAATGAACTTCTATCATGTGTAGGGTGATCCGACCCTTCTAGGCACAGGTAAAGACTGAATCTCCATCTCCTCACCCCCTAACTAGTGCCTCGCAGTCCTTTGCATGTACTGGACTAGTCCTGCTAGTGGACGTAGCCCATTGTGTTCTGTGTGGACTGTTTTTATAGCCATCTCTGTAAGCTTATGGAGTTTAAGGCCCAACTTGCAGAGGATCTCGGGAGGCACTTGGCACATAGTTCTGAGATGTTTTCAACGTGTTTATTGGGTCTATAATGTGAGCTGAAAACTAGTGCTGGTTGGCTGCCCTTCCATGCCAGGTTCTGTGACTCCGCTACACTACATTCCATGCCTCTCCCATGGCACCTAAGGACAGGAGATGCACTGTGGAGCCCAGTGTAAAGTCATGCTCAACCTGTGTAATGCCTAGAAGGAAAGAGAGTCTTGAGGTTCTCTTCCCTAATCTTGTCTTTAGGTAAGGGGCTCTAGGTTCCTTGTGTGGGGCAGTCTGAAGTGGAAACAGGCAGCATTAGCTGCATCTTTGGGAGAACTGATGTCTATGTTGTCTTGCTCCCCTACATGTCATTAACCCCTCAAACACCTTCCCACTGAGACCAGGCCAGGATGAGGGTTGGGGGGAGGAGGAGAAAGATCCTCTAGAGGGTCTTGTCCTTTGCTCAATGAGAAATGATCTATTAGAGACGACAAATCAATAAAGGCAATTTAAGCCCCTTTCTTGGCGTCCGTGTGACTTACAGGAAGGCAATGGTGTAGCGCCTGGGTGGTGCCATAGGCCTCCCTGCTCCTTCCCCTCTCTGCAATTATAGCAAATTTGCCTAATGCACTAAAAGCCAATGAATCATGTCCACTGGTGATGGGATGAAGAAAGCACGAGGGAAGCCATTGGATGCTGGCAGATGCCCTGCTAACCTTGGTTTTAATTAGTTTTGAGTGAACAACAAATAAAACAATCTTTCATTTGCTGCACTCTGCTATGGTAAAAATAATAATAATAATAATAAAGGCCGATAGTTGGCTGTTGTCTTAAGGAAAGCCAATCTGGCTTCTTCCCTACTGATCACATCTCTTGAAAGGGAATGACTTTGATGCCACTAGTGGCCCAATTTGTCCCAAACTGGGGCCTAGGTTTCACATTACTTCAGTGCACTCTGCTGGTTTCTTGCCATGGGATGGGAATCCTATGGTGAATGGACTCGTTAGCATTAATCACAGGCAGAGAGGAATCCCAACATTCCCCTCTGGCATGCTAAGGATAGTTTAGTCTTCATACTCAGTCAGAGTTTCTATAAAGTAAATGGCCTATATTAACCCAAACTGTCAAGGTCAAGAAAGGTAAGGGAAGATTCGGGAACTGTTCACGATGGCACAAAGGACTAATTGAATCACAGAGGCCTGTGAGTCAGGGGGAGGCTTCCCAGACTGAGCGCTCGAACAGTAACCAGAGAATTCGAATCAAGTCGGTAAATAAGCTAATGGCATTGCTATGGTAATGTCCTCATTTGATTATTCTGTATTAGCATCTAGAATGTCCTTATCTATAGAAGATAGAAAGCCAGCAGAGAAAGTGGCATTATTGCTACCACTTCTCTCATGGATTGAAAAATGAGGCTGTAATCGCTCTGGTCTGTAATGGCCTAGCAGCAGCTAGGATGCTTTCCTTGCATGCAGTTAACCAAGGTTCAATCCTGGCTCCCCATATGGTCCCTCAAGCCCAGCAGGAGTGATCCCTAAGCACAGAGCCAGGAGTAAACTCTGAGCACAGATGGGTGTACCCCCAAATAAACTCCTAAAATGTTTAATAATTGTCACCAGTTTTGAGTTTCTCTGAACTCAAAGACCAAGCCATGAGCCAGGAATGATTGTGGAGCCTTCGTAGACACCGAGTACGAGGCTCATCACACTCTAAAGATTACCCCAAGGGATACTGCGCCCCACACTACCAGCCAGGCTGTGATTCTCCTTTTTAGAGTCAGCTGCTAAGATGTGGATTCTGACTAGGAGAGAGGTGGCTACAGTGATGACAAATGTGTGTGCAACTTCTGTCGGCTCTGTTTGTGCAGCTAGTAGCCACGGCTGACACGGCTATTTGATGCACCCATTATCTGTTCTCTTCTTTGTTACCAAGATTTTAAGTTTGTTGTGGCTGATGTCTTGGTTAAAATACCTCCCAGGGCTCTCCTTAAACTATCCAAAGGAGATTTGTTTAGGTAGATATGGGGGAGACGTTTGCTTCCATGGAGGCTATTTTTGCTGTCACTGGCCTGTCTCGGCTGTCCTACCTGCAGTGCTCTGGCAAGAATGAGAGTAGCAGGGCTGGAATGTTCTGGGAGACAACAGGAACACCTGTGGGATCTGGACTCCCTCCTACCTATCCTGGGCGGCTCCCCCACCCCCTACCCTAGCCCTTGTGGTTGTCATAGACCAGCCGTGCTTCATACCCAGGGCTGTCAGCCCCAGTCCTCAATGTCACATTCTCAAGTCTGCACTGATTCAGGCATGTGCCCCAACTTAAGCCAAGACTTTGGTACCAAAAAGACTTTTTACTGTGGATTTAGCACTGAGTCCCAGTGGAAAGAGAAAGTGCTTGGGACCTTACAGCATTTATACACCTAGAACCAGTTAAACCTGGGCCTTGTGCTACCAAGCCAGCACTTTTCCTTCTTGGAGGTGGTGAGGGGAAAGAGGGAGGTATTAGGCCATACCTGCTATGCTCAGGGATCACTCCTGACAGTGCTCAAGGGGCAACACAGGCAATATCTTGTATCCAACTGGAACTGGCCCCATATAAGAAAAGACCTTACCCTCACTCCTCCCCCACTCTGCCCCAATCCTATCTCTTAGACCCAGCACCTTTCCCTCTACCAGAATATTTCCTAGCACCACAGGTAGGCCATACTGGAAAAGCCTGTTTGACTCAGGAACCCCCCTCCTTTCCTTCCCCCCATAGAAACTGGTGGAGGGAAATCCTTGGCAGCAGCTACCTTGGTTCCCTGCAAGGGCTCCTGACAGACACCCTGGGGCGTTGCGTTTTAGGAGAAAGCTGACTTGAAAAGAAGGCTGCGTTCTTGTCACTTCATTCTTTATCCCAGTTGGACCTACATGCTGATCTCGGGCCCAGTGAGAAGAGAGCTGTCAGCTCTGAAAAGAACTCAGATCCTGGAGAAAAACAGGGTTCTATTTTGTTTGGCTTGGGGGAGGGGAGCCCAGGCTAATGGAATGTCCTGTGGTGAGTTATCCGCTCATCTTTCAGGAAACACAATCACCAGGGACAACACTCACTTTCATAAAATTGTCTCTGACACCATCTTAATTCCACAAATTACTGTCAGCCTAGCTGGAAGGAGTTATTTTTAAACTAAATCTACTTGGCAGGCCACAGGGCAGGTTTTAGAGTGTAGCTCATAAAGGGTGCTAGAGCTTTCCCAATGAAATATCTGGCATTGTGTCTGTCTCTTTAACCCAGGAGAGAGAGGCAAGACCCTGCCTCAGGCAGTAGCTACAAGAGCAGGGCCCAGAGGACAAAGGAAAAGGCCTTGGGGACTGGGCCTGGGCCCAGCCTCATTTCTGAGGGATGAGCCACTCCACAGCTGAGTCTGATGGTGCTGCAGGAAAGATGAGAACCCCAACCCCCAACAGGCTGCAGCAGGCCCCAAGATTCTACAACCATTCTTGAGATCTGTAGGACCCCTGAGGTCAAAGGCCACTATCCTGGGTCACTGCTGTCTCCCTAGTCAGCTTAGAGCCACCCCAGGCCCGTGCCCGTATTGTTCGGGGTTTATCACCTCTTTAGACCTTCAGGAACAGCAGAAATGGATACCTGAAATGGAGAATATCGCTGCTGCCCCTCTTGCAAGGTTTCCAGATTCAGTTGGGGATCCCCACCCTCTCCAGAGTCTCAGTAAAATAAGCTAGGTTCCAGAATGTTCCATGTGGGAACCAGGGATATGGCTTAGCAGATTAACATATCTGAGTTCCTGGGTTTGATCCCTGGAAACTCTCTCTCCCTCTCCGCCACACACACACACACACACACACACACACACACACACACACACACATTCTTAAGTCCAGTGTATTACATGCACCATGCAGTCTTTCTCCTCCCAAGCATCGTGCCTGTCCCTCACCTCCCCAGTCACCTCTTTTCCACCTGCCTTCAAAGGGTCCATTGCTGCAGAGAACAAGGGCCCTAAGCCTCTGGCCCACAGGAATGCACTGGCAACACCAGAACTCGGCAGGAAGCTGCGATCCTTCATCAAGCTCTGCTCTTTCTTCCCGGCTGTTCTCTCCTGCTGCACCCTTCTCAGACACCCCGTGCCACTTAAGGATGTTCTACCTGAAATGGGGCAGAGGGCTGTACCCTTACCCTGGCTGGCTCTCAGGATATACAGGGCCAGCCCCAGGGAGTACAGTGGCCTGCCTCCTCAGAGCAGGGACTGAGACTTGGAATGTTTTTGCCCCAGAGCCAGCGCTGCCACTGCACTCCCTGTTCTACCCATCTGGGCTTCCCTTTGGGCACATACGCCAGTGTGGGCAGGGTAAGGGACACTGCCCACAGGATCGCTCTGCTTTCTGCACCTGACAGTTGCACAGGTGTCCTGGGAATGAGCTCTCCCTCCTGTTCCCCCAAGCCCCCAGACTTTCCTGCTCTAAAGAGGGGAGAATGCAAGGAAGTGGGGAGCCTCTGCCTTCATCTGTGGCTTGACCACAGCCGGAGAGCACCACTGCTACAGTGCTCCCGGCTCTGGGAGCTGCTGGCTGCTTTCCTGGGCTGAGTCACGTCTCCACCTCAGGAAGGTGTCATTAATCTGGTGCAAGAAATGAACAAATCCAAGCACAGTGTGCTGTGGGGCTCCTCAAAGGAGCGGCACAGAGAACTTTCTGGGTTGCAGCCACAAATGTGGGCTGAGAGTGAAGCCTCCAGGAGGTGTGGTCGGGCCTGAAACTTGGAAGCGTTCACTTGGAGCCATTTGCAGATGCCTCTTAGCACCTCCCGGCTGCATGTCCTTGGAATATGCCTTTAGCTGGAGTTGGAAGATCTTTTTGGGCAAATAACATCTGTTGGGTTTTAATTGTCTGAATTCGTTGTGGGTGGAGAGACCAAGGCAGGCTCAATCCCTCAACTGAGCCCTGAGGGTGTGACCGAGAGCCAGGAGGTCTTTGGCTTTTCTGTCCTGAAGATGTCCCTGTAGGATGCAACATGGTGCCAGGACACTGGGGGTGCGCCATTTGACCACGGTGGCAATGCTCTTTGTACCCCACCTTCCCTGATGGATAGTAAAGTGAGGAGAAGACCTGGATGGAAGTTGGAGTTCTGGAAGAAGCTGGTGGTCCCAGAACCTGGCCAGAAAGGATATTTCTAGAGCTCGTGTCCAAGTGCTCCTGGCCTGACCAGATCTGAGCCTGGTCAGATCAGACGAGACTGGCTTTAAATGGGGCATTGGGAGAAGTGGGACTTTGACTTGGGATTTTGTTTTGCTTTCAACCGAGTCTAGTTTAAAAAAATGAAATTGTATTTTTTGGGTGTGCAATGTCGATAAAGACTTGGTGGAATGATTACGGTTGAGTTCATTCACACAGGCTGCACCTCAGATCCCCTTTCAGTGGATTGTTTGGGGGGTTTGCATGTCAGAGTCTTCCTGTGGTACCTCCATCACGTACCCGGTACAGAGCCCTGAACCACAGTCACACTGCAAACCATCTGGTCAGTTCCCTTCACTAGCACCTACTCAGCCCTAACCCCTCAACTCAATAACACCTCTCCTCTCTCTCTCTCTCTCTCTCTCTCTCTCTCTCTCTCTCTGTGCTTTCCTGAATAGGGAGGAGTTTTGGAGCTCCATACCTATGTGAGATTGTGCCTTTAAGGTTCACCTAACTTGGTACTCCAGGCGTGAGTGCAGTGCCTCTCTCCCTTGTAAGTCAGGGTCAGAGCCATTGGCGTGTTTCAGCCACCCACCCACACTTTGCTCACATCATATGTTGGCTGCTGTGAACGGAGCTGTAGTGCAAGGAGTCCACACTGCTCTCGAGATTCTGATTTCATTCCTTCTCCATCCACACCAGATTGCCAGATGTTGACTGCTGCTGGCTGACAGTGTGGAGAGGGATAAACCAGCCCCATACAACTTCTGGGCTAGGGCTAGAGAACATACTGACCACAGCTCAGGGCATATTCCAGATGTCTGACCCACAAACAGTCCTGGTCCCCTTAGTCTAGGCTGCTGCGGGACTTCAGGGCGGTACCCCAACTTCTCGAAGACCTGACTTTCGCTCTCTGGGGCAGTGGGACCACATCCAAAGGTGCTCAGGGCAGACTCCTGGCTCTGTGCTCAGGAATCACTCCTGATGAGGCTTGGGGGACCATGTGGGGATCAAACCTCAAGACATGTGCAGTACCTGCTATACTCTCACTCCATCCCCCAAGTTGACTTCCAGTAAAACCCACGAAGAGTCCTAAGGCTATACTTCATCAGGTCCAGAGAACAGTGCTCCCTTCTGCCCCTTATCTGCCAGTCCATGGTTCTGAAAGGCCACTTTCCTCCTCTCTCTCTCCCCCACCCCCAGCCCCTTTCCTAATGGTACTCTTCAGCAGCTGGAGAGTTTTTCATCTGCCAGCCCCACTCTCTCCCAGTCTCTACTTGGCTTCTGAGTCCCAGGTTAAACCATCGCTGGGCCTCTATAATGGTCACTGTGTAAATGGCCTCACACCAAGGTCCTGCTGACTCTGTGTCTCTTTATTTTGCTTTGTTTTTCTTTTTGAGTCACACCTGGCAATGTTCAGGAGTTACTCCTGACTCTGCACTCAGGAATTACTCCTGGCATTGCTCAGGGGGACCATATGGGATGCCGAGGATCAGTCCTAAGTCATTCACATACAAGACAACATCTTCCTTGCTGGACTATTGCTCCAGCCCCTCCGTGTCCCTCCTTGGGGCAGTTCCTGCAGAGCAGGGCCTGCACCACACACTGGAACTTGAAGGATGCTGGGGTCAGCCCATGGCTCCAGCCGCTCACTCCCACCCGGATCCCAGGACTCCAAGGCCGGTTTGCATATTGTCTCTCCCCTCACTCAGCAAGCCGTGCTGGCACTCTTCCAAAGAGCCTCGGCCTGGAATCCGGACCCTCCTCCCTTTCTTCTCCCCGTGCCCCAGAGGCCTTTGATCAAAGCAAGAACAGTTAACAGGTTCCCTGGAAGCACAGCGGTGCAGAAAGACTAGGAGACGTGGTTAGCTTCTCTGTCAGCAATTTAAACTAGAAGGTTTCCAGAAATGCCTGAGCTGGGGAATTGTCCCCCAACTTCTTGGCTGTTTGCCAGTGAGAACCCATCTAGAAAGAATGGATCCAGGGTGTTATCTGCTGGGAGACTCCGCCTCCTGTTCCTGGGCCCCCAAAACATCACAGCCTCCCTCAGAGCTCCAAAGGTCCTGCAGAGGCTTGGACCTACCTGTGAAGCCCTGAGATAGGATGTATAGGATGTGGGCCCAGAGGCTGTACCTGGGCTAGCAGTGTATTGCTCTTCCCTTGCACACCAGCAGAGGGGCGTGTGCTGTCTGGGTGAAAGGTCTGGGAAACGTTAGGCAATGATGATGAAAATGGGGTGCAAAAGCCAGACAGGTCTGGGTTCCGATCTCAGTGACAGTAGTCTTAGGCAAGTGCCATAACCAGACAGAGCTCCATATTCCCAGAGTATTGAGCAAAGGCAAAGTCACTTATCCTAGAGACTTGCAAGGGGGGTGGCCATATGAACCACTTAGCACCAAGCCTGCCACAAATTTAAGACTCAAAAGATAGTACTAGTATTAATCACCTTTTGAAAAAGGTTTTATTTGCGGCACTGATTTCATGAAAGGGTTTTGTGCAAGCAGCAACACAGCCCTTGACCATAGCAGCACTTCCCTCCACTGTGTCTCAGGTTTCTACTCCCCTTAAGCCCAGTTCTTATTTTTGTTGCCTTTGGCCATATGTTATTCCCTTTCTGTTTTATTTTCAAAGGATGCTGGATTTTAGAAGCAGACTTCAACTGCGCCGGAACTGTATTGTCAGGGATCTACTTACCTCAGTTCCCAGCTCCGTGGCTCATACATGTCTCAGGGTTTGAAACTGGATGAGTCTTTTTTCCCCTTTATATTCTGCATATTTGTGACAGTAATATCAAAGTATGACTTTCTAGGGGACTTTGGAAAATATGTTTACATATATATGTATCCACACGGCAGAGCCTAGCAAGCTACCCGTGTCGTATTTGACATGCCAAATACCAGTAACAATTATAGACCTCATTCCCTTGACTTGATGGAATGATTTGAGACTCTTTATGTTCCTGGAGTGGACAGATGCCCTTGGGCTATCTCGCATGTGACAGGACATATGGAGATGTTACTGGTGCCCGCTCGAGCAAATTGATGATCTACGGGAAGACAGTGATTCTGCATATGATCATCTTTGATTTCTCAGTTCACTTCACTTAGCACAATACCTTCTGTTCAAGTTATAGCTAATTGCAGAGTTTCAGTTTTCTAGCAGCTGAATTGTATTCCACTGTGTTGATATATGATAATTCCTTTCTTTACTAGTCTGTTGTTGGGCACTTGGGTTGTTTCCAGATCATGGCAACTACAAGTAGGTCTCAGTGAACACAGGTGGGCATGTGTCTTTTCAGATGTGTTCTTGTGCTTGTGGGGTGGGTTCTCTGAGTTCTATTCATCATGTTTTAAGGAGTCTCCGAATCATTGTCCAGGGAGACACAGCCACCCCACCAGCACTTAGTGTTACAGGCTTTGTCTTATGGGTCACTCTGGCTGGTGTGAGGTGACAGTTCGTGGGTTTTATTCACATATCCCTCATAATCAATGGTGATGGCTTTGTTTTCAGGAGTGTATTGGGAAATGCCTCATTTTAAACTTGTTTTCTTTTCTCTGAGCTGGTTCTTAAGAACTTCTATAACATGTATTCTAATGCCTCACCGAGAGTATATTTAAATCTCTTAATTCTGTGACATCCAGCCAAACGATAGTTGATTACTGGCTAAGCATACAATCATGTACTGAGGACATACCAGTGATACCAGGGCACACACAAAGATCTTATGAGGCTAATGGGAAGAGGTAAATGTAGCATAAGTAATAAACTGAGCTTGTTAATGTGAATACATATATCATATAAAAGCAAGAATGTCCATCACCTAGGTAAACTCAATGTACATCTCCAATCATTTTTTACTCCTCTCAGTATTCCTGGGACAAGAGATAGTGTCTTAGAGTAAGGGTGGAATCCCTGGTTACTTTGGGAGCCAAACTCAGTTCATCACTTGATCACTTGACATCCCATTATTCATCTATTTGCTTGAGCGGGCACCAGTAACATTTCCACTTGACCTTATCACATGCCAGTGTAGCCCAATGGCATCTGGTTGCTTCAGGAATACGAAGAGCCTCAAACCGTTTGTTCAGGGTCTTGATGAAGAAGTCTGACTATCTTGTAGGTGGGTGGCTATGTGATCTTTTGACATTCCATGGGATCCAGTCCGTAACAGCTCTAGTCCAGCGGTTGTCTCCAAATCGCATTACATGTCTAGCCCATCTGATTTTCGATGCCTTGACAAACGAGACAGTGTCCCCTGACTCTGGAACAGCGACGGAGGTTGGAACTCCGGATACCTTCTCTCACGTGAGTGAGGCGTGATATTCCAAGCATAGCTCTTTCAATTCCTCTTTGGGAGACACGGTTAGCGTTCTCATCCTGCTTTCAGAGGGCCCAGTTCATAAAACACCTAATTCTTTTATAGCCTTGTTTTTCTACACTATACCACCCAGGTGTAAAATTTAGACTTATCCTCAATTTCCAGGAAATCTCTGCTTATATTACAATTTTAATAGATACATAATAAAAAAGATGTAAATTCTGACAACAAAAGCATAAAATATGTGTGAGGAGTATAAAAGTGTAGGGCTTTGGTATATATTTAAAGTTGGTTTTAGCAGCTTAAAATAGACTATTATAAATATATTTTATGTAAACCTCATGGTAACTACAGTGCAAAAACCTATAGTAGATACATGAGTAATAAAGAGAAAGTAGTGAAAACACGTAACTACAGAAAATCGACAGATCACAAAGGAAGTAAAAGAGGAAGAATAGAACTAAAGGAATTATGAGACAGCCTGAGAGAAAGCAATGAAGAAAATGGCAATTGTAAGTCCAAGTCTATCAAAAAGTCACTTAAATATGAACAGACTAAATTCTCATCCAAAGATATAAAGGGCCAGAGGAATAGTACAGCATGGTTTCATCCCTGGCACCCCATATGGTCTCCCCTAAAGGCCCACCAGAAGTGATCCCCTGAATGCAGAGCCAGGAGGAAGCCTCTGCAAAGCTGTGTGCCCTAAAACCAAATTTAAGTAACACACATATGCTGAATGGATGAAAAAAAACAACACATAACCATAAGATATCAGACTTAAGAACAGAGTAAAAAGTTGAAAAAAAAGATACTTGAATATTTTTTGTAAACTAAAAGAAATCAGAGGTAATTGAACTGACATCAACAAAACAGACTTTAAGCCAAAGGCTGTAACAAGGGACAAAGAAGGTCGTTCTATAATAATAATGGAGTCAAGTTACCAAGCAAATATAACATTCATAACTATTTATATACCCAATTTAGGAACACCTAAAAATATGAAGCAAATATTACATTTGAAGGGAGAAAGAGAAAACAATATAGTAATAGCAGGATACTCCAGTACCCTACTTTCACCAATGGATAGATCATCCAGACAGAAAATCAATGAGGAAACATTGGCCTTAAACTACATGTTAGAGGAGATGAACCTAATTTTTTCTGTAATTCCACCCTTTCGTTCCTTCATCTCCTCCCACTGCCCTAATTTAGAAGGACTCTCTGGGATAAACTGTTCCTATTACATTCGGTTTTCTCTGGGCAAGAGAGGAACTTTAAAAAATCCTTTGCCCCTAGGCCCCATTACCAGGCAGTTACAGCCAATGGAAACGGTGCAGTGTGACTCTTCTCAACCTCTACCCTCTGTGTTAGTCATTATCAAACTAAAATCACACTCCATGAAATTTCTCTCCCATTTTCTGCACAGGTGATACATGTTCATTGCATGTCACTCATGTGCATACTCGCCATTCTCCCTTGTGAATAGATCTGAGTTTCCTGAAAGATAACCAGCATTCTCTAATATGTGATCTCACTCTGTGTCTACAGGGCATACAACCAAACCCTCTACTTCCTCTTCTTGAAGCTGTTCTCCAATTTGTGCACATCTTTCCCAGCTCAAGTTGTTTCACTGCCCATAAAGTCCCTCTCTTCTATTCAGTTGTTCTTGTATGTCTTATAAGATGACATACACAAGTACAGAATATTTGGTCCAATAGCAACAGACCACAGATTCTTTATAAATAGAACAGTCCTTAGGACATACCATGTGATAGGCCCCAAGCAAGTTTTAATGAATTTTAAAAAGATTCAAGTCACATCAAGCATCTTTCCTGATAAAAAAAGTATAAATATATAGTTTTAAAAGAAATAGGAAACATTCACAAATACATGGAGATTAAATACCTTGCTCCTAAATGATCAAAGAAATAAAACTATCTTGAGACAACTAAAAATGGAAATACAACATACCCAAACTTAAGGGATATAGCCAAAAGATATCTACTCTCCCATATTCATTGCAGTATTATTTGCAATTTTCAAGTGATAGAGATGATACAATATCATCAGTGGATAAAATTGAAAGAAAATCCTGTCCTTTGTGACAGCAGAAGTGAACCCGAGTGCATTATCCATAGATGAAATAAACCAAAGACTGCAGCTACAGGGCATCACTTATTTGTGGAATTGGAAACAAATATGCACTTGTACAAACAGAAAAGTGGTTTCCAGGGGGCAGAGGAAATAGGCAGTATTGGTAAAAAAAAAGTTATTAGATGCCTAGTATCTGAGGATATAATTATAACATGGTAACTACAGTTGATAACACTGTATTGTGTAGTTGAAATCTGCTGAGAGAGTTGAGTTTTACTTAAATGTTCTCACCAACAAAAAGAGGTAAATATGTTAGGTGACGGATGTGTTAATTAACTCAATGGGGGAATCCTTTTGCAAGTGTAACAAATCACATATTGTACACTTTAAATGTCATACATTTTTGTCAATTATAGCTCAGTAAAACTGAAAGAATAAAAGAACGAAAACACTGCTTAAATAAGGCAATTTGTGGGTTGGTAGATCAACCTGCAGTTCTTTGTGGGAAATAGGTGTCAGAGCCTGAAGGTCTGGAGTAGCAATCAAAATAGCTCCCACCTGACAGCAAGTATCCCCTTGCTTAAAATGACTTCTGGCACTGTCACCTACCACCACCCTTACTTGGAGATGACCATGTCCTCTTGGCATCTGATTCTCCTCAGAACTTTACATCTCTTTGAGAAATGCAAATGTTTCCCATGGTCTCATGCAGAACAGCCCATGGATAAGAAGAGGTAAATACTCTCTCTCTCTGCTGCATGGGTTGCTGGCAATGCTGAGCTTACACCTCCTACCTGAAGCTGATCACTAAGGTGTTTTTCTAAGCAGAGCACGTTCCTCCAAGACAGAATGCTGTCAGGCGTTAATACATTTTTACTACAGGTCATGAAGATGTGCATGTTTCACGTGCCTGCAATGGGGGAAGGGTGGAGGAGGAACTGCCTGAATTTAGGGGCCTGAGAAGACGAAGGACAAGTAAGAATTAGCAGCTGGGGGAGAGAGAGAGCAGTGGGAGGCCAGTGGGGCTGAATCATGAGTGAGGAGTTGTGGGGATCAGGACGAAGCAGGAGAGAAAGCAAGTGACACTCAATCCCTTCCCTGCTTCCCCTAGAAAAGCAATTGCAGGTAAAAAAACACTTTGAGGGATCTTCTCCATGCCATCTCCATGTCACTCTGTCCTCTTGTCCCTGAGGAGCAGGATTATCCAGGACACTCACAGCCAATGACTCTGAAACCCTCCCTCATAGACGAGATTCTCCATGATGCTCAAAGTCCCAGTGCCATGCTCCAAATAATGTCCACGTCTTTAGTCCCTTGTTGCCAAGCCTGTGTATCTTGTTCAGTGTGGACACAGATGCAACAGTACTGGCTGGCCCCTTCTCTCTACACACTCGGTGCTACTCACATCAGATCACCTGGGTCGGGTCAAGAACCTCAGAGGAACCACTGAATATAGAAAGACTTTGCTCCCTGCAGGCTTTCCATGGCACCTTAATCTTACTCATTCCTGAAAACCAGCCCTGCCTCTAGCCTACACCAAGTGTCGAAGCATCACAGATCACCCTTACCCCACAGGCTCCCCAGAGTTTGGCCAGGGAGTCAGGATTAGATTCCGTCTCTGCCAGACCAAGGCGTTTTTGTGTAGCCTGCAAACTGCACAACTGAATAGGGTTGTCAGGAGCTGGACAACCTGGAATACTGACAAGGAACCCAGTACTCTGGTCAACCCTGAGCCGAACGAATATGGGTCTTTTCTGGCTCAGTGATGCGGGAGATTCAAATACCATCCTACAGGGGACTCCCTGCCTTGGCTGGACAGGAGGCAGAGGGAGGAAGAACATTAGATTACCTCTGCTCATGAATTGGGGTTCTGAACTTACCCTTCCATACTCAGAAAACAAAAAATTCTCACCTCAGCACATAGCTATGTAGATTCAGTTAGGCTATAATATAAGTGGCCTTGACCATGGCCACTCCATTACCTGGCACAAGGTGCAAAAGCAACAGGAGGCTTGCAGGCTGGGGACTGTGCTCAGATATAAGAGGGAAATGAGCCCATCTCTTGGTGGTGACTCAGCCTGGTGAGAAGCAGCCCAGTGTAGTTGGTGTAGCCCCACCCCCAGCTCCATATACTTGACATATTGTGAGGGGTGGGGGTCAGTTTGCAGGCACACAATGGCTCCAGAGAAATCTGTCACAGCATTGAGAAATAAACACAGGAAGTACTCTCAGCAAATAGAAAAATAGATTTCCTTGTACTATGAGGGTTTGCGGCTATTCTTTGCAGAGGGGAGAGGATCAGAGAAGAGTATCATGGGGAAGGGGCTCCAAGGTGGGCCTTACTGTCCTGGCTCAGGTGGGGTGACACTGTGGCGAGCCACAGAATCCAGGGCTCCATAGAAACAGGGTACTGGGAATGTGGGAAAGGCAATTTGCTATCTGAATGGAGTGAGTGTGTACTCGATGAGGCAGAAGTTGATGTCCCCCTTCTTGGGGACATCACCCCTGCTTCTCCGTCCCTCATGAGGCATGCACAGAGGTCAGAGCTGTGCCTCTTCAGTGACCTGTTACTGACATTCACTAAGCCCCTGTTTTGCTACAGGTATGGAGGAGACACCGCCCTGGCTACCAAGCCACAGACACAGATGAGAGGGCAAGCAGAGCCGCAGCTGTTGGTGAAATGTACGGACTAAAGCATGTGTGTACTTGGTGGTCATCTTTGTGAGCTAATTTTTTGTTGTTGTTGTTGTTGTTTTGTTTGTTTTTTTTAAATTTTTTATTATACCACCGTGAAACATACAATTACAAAGGTGTTCATAATTGGTTCTTGGTAATACAGTATACCAGCACCCATCCCTCCACCAGTGCCCCATTTCCACCACCAATGTACCCCATCCACTCCTGCCCACCCCCAGGCTGCCTTAATAGCAGGTACCCCAGTTTCCTCTCTCTCTCTCTGTGTGAGCTAATTTTGGACCATGGGTGTGTCTGTGTTTTCACAGGTGGGCATGTTCATCTCTGTCATCCTAAGTACATGTGTGTCTGTGTGAATGTATTTAAGTTGACCAGATGTGTTCTGTAAGTTACATGTCCTCTTCCTCATTGCCTTGTGAAGCCACCATCCTGAAGTCACACTCTGCTCTGAATGCTAAGAGAGAGAAATGAATGTTCCATAAGGTCAGGTAGCTAGAAGTAATTATGGTGGGGGAGCACTCTGCTCTGGGAATTCTGGGAGCTTGGGGCTCTCATCACACTCATCTCTCTCCAGGTAGAGGTAAGAACCCAAACAACTGGCCAGTGTAAGGGACTGAGTGCAGATCCAAGCAGGCAGGAAACTGTGGGACCCAGCAAAGCAAGACCCAAGTGAAGGCATTGGCTGTACCCAGGGGCTGGAGCTGCCAGAAGACTGGGCTCCTGGGCAGAGCTGAGAGCTTAGCAGTTATCAGAGGACTGGAAGAGTCAGGAGACCGGGAATAGATAAGAAGATCTTTTCTACCCAGATGTCTATGGAGTGGCTTCTTGGCTCCCTCAGAGCACATGGTCACTCCAGACAAAGGCTGTCTCCAGCAGACACTCATTTACCTCTTCACAGAGGTAGTTTGGGGAGCAGGGGAGAGATTCAGAGGAAAACCTGCATCTTGCTGAGACATGCGCCTTCAATGAAGAGGTAAACCACAGTGAAGCAGGGGGCAAGGTAGCTGGGAAGACCCGGGGGCTGGGATGTGGGCTGGGGGGTGGGCAAGAGCAGACGCTGAGGTCACCTATAAAGATGACCCTCGCCTACTGTCATCCTCAGCATGCTGTGTCACTTCGACGGCTTCTTTGAAATTTATGCTCACGTAATCCCATTTTTATGATGCAGTTAATCACAGGAGGGAAAGGGGAAAAAAGGGAGTGGAGATCTGAATGCTTCTATTTCATTTGCTTAATGGAGCGCTTAGAAAAGGAGAGAAGGCTCCCTAATCATTTATTTTAGTAATAGGAGTTATATTCCAAAGTTTGTGACTGTGCCACCCAAACCACTATGCCTAGGGACACTGTCTTTATCCCAGAGCCCGTGAACAGAGCCAGGCACACCTGCAGAGCCTGTCTTATGGGAGTGCAGATAACGGCTGTGATTCGAAAAGCTGAGCTGAGGAGAAGCAGTGGTGTGTGTTGTCAGGAAGCAGCAGCCTTACTTCCCACGGTGCCCTAGAGTTTGTTCCTGGGCTGCAGCTAGGGGCCTTAGTAATTCCAGTCTCTTCTGCCAGTTGCTGGATTTTCTTTCAACCCAATGCATGTCTGTGTGGCTATTGCTGTTGCTGGGGTTTGTTCTCACTCAGCACATGGTCCGAGGAGAAACGTGTTTTTCTCGGACCATCTGGGATGGCTGCTAGACCCTAAGCTCACATTTATTCTCCAAATAAGAGACGATTATGTGCTTGTTGGTACCAGGCATGAGGCAAGGCTTTGGGGACCAGAATGAATACAGCAAGGAGGGTATTTGCCTTATGCACAATGGACCTTGGTTTGATTCTCAGTGTCTTGTATGATCCCCTGAGCACTGCCAGGAGTGACCCTGAACATCACTGGGTGTGGCCCAAAAAGAAGTAAAAATTTAAAAAATAATTAAGGTTTTAACAAGTTTCAAATCCTGGTCCCCTATGGGTAGAGCTTTGGGTGCTCAGGGTCTGCATGCACAGGAGGAAGAGGGTACTGAGCCCGAGTCCCATCACCAGTCACTTGCGAGGCAGCCAGGGTGTCCAAGCGTCTCCATCCACCAAATGGACATTGTAAGAGGGACTGTCATGAGGATTAAGTGAATTTGGATATGTGTGTGTCATAATGAGGAACATACTTATATAATAAATAACATAATTCTGTTTTACCGTTTATAAATATTCATCTTACGTACATTTGTTCTCATTTGTATTCATTTATATATGCTTACATATAAATTATACTTAGGCATGTTTGTCTATATATACACACACACACACTTATATCTCAGTGACTTGTAAAACTGTATCTGGCTTCACTCATTTGGCCGTATCTATAACATGGAGTTCACAGTGAGTGTCCCACTGGCCGACGGATCTAGACTAAGGCGGTGCTTATAGACTGCTTGTCTGATCCTAGCAAACAGCAAGCCCGGGCAAATAAGAGCCCTTGTTGTTGCTAATGAAATCAGCTTGGAGCAGGTCAGGGCCCAGACAGCGAGGCGGAGGGAGAGGAGACAGGCTCTGCCTCCCTGATGGGGAGGGGGAACGGGGGGGGTGTCTGGACCCAGCTGCCTCCCTCAACCGCCTTTACAGAGACTCAGCCCTAGCGCCTTAGCTGACTCCAGGCCTGGCTAAGTGTCCCTGTGCTTATCGACCCGGGAGGCGTCAGACTGAGGGGGCTGTTTCCTTCATGAAAGAGAAATGCCTGGCTCTGAATTCCTGCTGGTGTGAGACAGAGGGAGGAGTGGGGAGTGGGCCGGAGTGGGGGGGGAGAAGGAGGAGGGCTGAGGGGGGAGGAGTAGATGACTGGTGTTCCACCCTGCAGACAGGCGTACTCTGCTGGGGGGTGTCTGGGCGCTGGATCCCCGCCAGGAGCCAGACAGGCAGTGTGAGTGCGTGCGTGTGTTTGTGTATGTGGAGGGGGTGGCTCCCCCATTGAGAGAGGAGAGGGATTCATTTTCATAAAGGGTCCCCACAGCCCTGGGGCCTTCGCCCCAGCATCTGCTGCCACCTACCCAGGCTCAGGCTGTCCTTGCTCAGGTTTCTGAGGATGATGAAAGCACAGACTTAGGGGGTGTCACCAAAGGTCATGCTTTACGTGGGGTGGAAACTCCTGATCTGGCCCTGGACTCTCAGCCTCTTTTGGTTCTAGATGCAAATGGCCCCAGACTTAAGGATGCTGCTCAGGCCCTCCCAGAGGCAGGGAGGCTGTGTGTGGGCATGGGGTGGGGCCCCAAGAAAAGGGAAAGCACCCCATGGCAGGTCCAGGCTGTGATGCCCATTGGACCATGTAGCTCCGTGCCCCATTGGTGCTGAAGGTTCTGTATGCCCAGGGAGGATGCCACGTGGTGCTCGTGATGATCCCCCATGGGAGCAGCATGGCTCAGGTCTATATGCCTTCTATAGCCTGTGCTCAACACAGAGGCACCTAGTATGGCATTAGCACCACAGAAGTGGAAGCAAGGGAAGGTCTCTGGAGTTGACCCATGTGATATTTGTTACCAGGTGGGGTAGGTAGGGTGGTGGCTCCTGAGAAGGATGTGGCACGTCTAGGACAGGGCAAGAGGGAGCTCCCCTGAACAGGACCCCAGACCCTGTGGCCCCAGAGTCCTTCAGGTCAGGCCTTTGTATGAGACACTGAGGCGTCAAGAAGCCTGAGCTAGGTTTGTGCTCAGTGACTAGGAGTGCTCTGTTGCAAGTGGGAGTGCCCCCAGTCTTCTGCTCCTGGTGCCTGTGCCCTGCTGCTCCCATGATGTACAGTGCCCAACCCAGAGCACAGACCATGCACCAGAATGCTGGTAAGGTGGGAAGAGAAGGCAACAGGTGAGGTGTCACTCTTGACCTGTGGACAGAGGTGAAGTCCTTGGGATTTCCCTTTGTTCTTGTAGCCCAGGCCCGGCAGTGAAGGGGAATTCCCAGTAAAAACTGCTTCTCTTCAAAGGGGAGCTCAATTTCTAGATTATGAAGGAATGTCCATATTGTTTTCCATAAAGGCTGGACAAGTTGCCATTCCCACTCTCAGTGGATGAGAGTCCCCTTTTCCCCACATCTGTACCAGCACTGGTTGTGCTTGTTCTTTTGGATGTGTGCCAGTCTCTGTAGTGTGAGATGAAACCTCATTGTTGTTTTGATTTGCATCTCTGTGATGATTAGTGATGCTGGAACATTTTTTCATATGCCTTTTGGCCTTTCAACTTTCTTCTTTGAGGAAATTTCTATTCATTTATTCTCTCCATATTTTGGTCTGGTTGGATTTTTTTTCTTGTAAAGGTCTACCAGGGCCTTGTACATCTTGAATATTAACTCCTTATCAGACAGCTTTGTAATGGTCTATGCAAATAAATTAAAAAAATTAGAGCACTGGTTCTTTCAAAGGACCAAGAAACAAATCACAGGAAAGACTGTAGTCTATACCCTATAACCAAAGGCCAAGGGGTCAACCTGGATATCCACTCTCAGCAGGATGTAGTGGGGCACTCTAAACCTTTGGGTTATGTCAGTGAAGCTCCTACAAGGCACTGCACATGCACCTTCACTAGGCAGTGACCAGTGCACAAACCCCCTTATTGGTTTATGTCAGCAGAGATATACTGGAGACACCATCCATGGTGATGAGGTCATCCCGACTCCAGAGAAGCCTGAATATCCCCTATATGAGAAGCCTGACTCCTCAGGCAATCACACAATATGGGGGGTGGCCTGGACTTCAAGCCCCACCTGACGGTTCTGAGATAGCCCACGCTCTCCCTGCCACAGCCAGGCCCCAGGAAGGCAGCTGAAACAAGGCAAAAGAAGATCCAGAGCAGGACATTCAAATACTGCAAATGGCCAGGTAAGGACATCTAGAGGCCAGAGGGTGAGTATGGGGGTAAGGCACTTGTCTTGCATGCAACTAACACAGTTTTGATCCCTGATACCACCAGGAATTGTCCTTAAGCACAGAGCCAGGAGGAAGCCCCAAGCACTGCCACATGTGGCCCCAAATCCAAAGACAACATTTAAGTTGAGTTAAAAGCTTTCATATTCTAAAGGAACACACACTCACTCTCACACACACACACACACACACACACACACACCTGTCTCTGTTTGCAACTGCTTGCACAGAAAATCCCAGAAATCTACTACACTTCTTAGAATCAGTGAATTAAGCAAGGTCAGAATTCAATATATATAGATGAGATTTCACATTTCTACATACTAACAAAGAGCCTGTTGACTCTAAAGTTAAAAATACAATACCATTTACTGTTGCTCAAAAATGAAATGCTTGTGTGTGAATTGGGTAAAACAGGTCTAGCACTTGAAACTGAAAAGTAGTACACATTGATCAATTAAGGAACATCTAAATGGATGGAAAAAGCATCCCACAGTCAGGAATTGGAGGGTTCAGTGTCACAGCCGCAGTCATGTTCCATGTCCTCACATGGTCAGTCTGTGTATCCCTAATGTCTGTTTGTCCAAACTGCCTTCTCTGAAGGGACTCCATCAGATTTGACTAGGGCCCACCCACGTGGCCTTTTGCAAGCATGATGACCTCTTTAAAGACTCTAGTATCCAAATATAGCGGCAGCCTCAGGTTAAGGCTTCAACAAATAGATTCTCGGAGGGAAAGAGCCTGGCGGTGACAGCCTGTCTTTAGCCTGGTAATGGAAGGCATTCTACGGTCTGGCTCCTCTTGCCTTCCCGCCTCGTTCTTCATCTTCTCCTGCTCCCACCCCTTCGTCAGTGCACTTGGAGCAGTCTCACCTCCATGTGTATCATTTCCTGCTCCTGCTCCATTCTGCACCTGCTTCCTTCTTATCCTTCACATCCGTTAAATCTTACCCACTCCCGAGACTCTGTCCTGACCGTAGCAGGCACTTGGATCACCTCCCTGGTGTCCCTCGGCCTAAGCCCCTCCACTCTGCATGCCCCAGGAGGTGCTGCTCACCTGTCCCTCCCTCTGCCACACTAAGATCAGTGGAGACAGTTCTGGAAACTGTTGTGTTCCCAGAACCAGCAATGTATTTTGCATATGGCTCTAGGCTATGTCTGTTGGGCAACAGTGAGTTTCAGTCTGGTGTGAATGGGTATATGAGGTTGGCTCTGGCCAGCGGGCAGGTGTCTGGTCTCCACTGTTGCCATTGGCCACCAGGGTTGACTTTCCCATGGTCGGACCTTAGCTGTACAGTGGCTTCTTGGCAGAGCAGAGCTTACTCCTGCCCACTTGAGGGGCCAGATCCTAGGAAGCCATTAAGGGCACGTCTGTTTCCCAAATGCTTATGGTAGATAGAACCTGCACGCAGACTGTGTGACTCTGAGCTCCAGGTTTTGCTGCATTTTGCTAACTGCCCTGAATGTGAAACATGTATTCACTTAAAGCATTTGTTTTACCCTTTCTGGTCGGCAGGACCCTCTAGATAAGAGCTTCCGGGCCCTGCCACATCTTGCCCATTCACCCCTCGGCCTCTCTCTACCACCTGCTTTTTCCTGCTCAGGCAGAGATCTATTTCCCTTTGTTTCCTAGTCACATGTGCGTGTGTGCATGTGCTTGTGTGTTGCGCTGTGCGTCTGTGTGTTAGAGAAAGGGCTTTTCTAAGTCCTACACAAACATATTTGACTTTGGGTTGAACATGCTGTCCCCACAACTACTGAAGTTTATTCTGCTCTGAATTTGCCTAAAGTCTTTTATACCTAGGATATGTCTGTTCTGGACCCAGGCACCTTCACAACCCCCAAACTGAGCATCTGGGAGACAAACTTCTTTGGATGACTTTGGTTTCCTCTGGCCAACTGTGTGTCCTTAGTCAGGTGACTGCCCACTTTCCTCATCTGTTGAGTCACTTTAGGAATGTCACCTGTGGTGAGGTGCTACCTTGTTCCCCTTTGCTGCGCGTTCGGGTCTTCCCTGCAGCTTTCTTCTCACAACACTCGGGATTCAGACTTGGATTGGCTCAGTGAGCTCAGGTCCCGGTGTGGTGACCTTTCTGATTTAGTTTGCCTGTGAGCGTGAGACACACGGACGCTCCTTGGAGGGCTGTTGTGGGCATGAGACATACACCTGTAATGAACAGTGCCTCATCCATGCAGTTCTATGCAAATAGCATGAGTGTTGGCAAAGGACACAAGAACACACCCAATATCCTTACACAGCACCTGTCAGCATCAGCCTGCTTCATGCCCTAGTAGCTCACATCTGCCACGCAA
The DNA here is from genome assembly GCA_021461705.1 of Cryptotis parvus. Taxonomy (NCBI): domain Eukaryota; kingdom Metazoa; phylum Chordata; class Mammalia; order Eulipotyphla; family Soricidae; genus Cryptotis; species Cryptotis parvus. The sequence continues at coordinate 762,522 of JAJIBD010021497.1, forward strand.
CTCGTGTGCTGTGTCCGCCTCCTCTTCCTCTCAGTGCCCCGAGTCTTCCTCCGCTCTTTACACCGATGTGCTTAACATCTCCCTTCGCTCTAGAATGTTCACACTTGTCTACACCCCTCTCACACAGCTTCACATACATCTGAGTACAGAGACTGAGGAGGGGTGCGCTGAGGTCTTTCTGAGAATTTGGAATCTTGGCTGGATTTACTCTGTTTTGTCTTGGCGTCATGTTTGCAAGCAGGTGGCTTGCACATATTCTTAGTTAACAATGGAATTTGGGAATTATTAACAACAGAATTATTAATAATGGAATTCCAAAGACCAAGCCACTTTGGAATCAGTCCCTTTACCCCTGTTTTCACCCATGGAAAAACTGAGGTCCTTAGGAAGGGATGTTTGTCTGCTGCTAACACTTGGGTTCAGAGGTTTGGGTACCTGCCTTCATTTGGGTTCCCAATACAGGTCCTGAGACAAGAACTGCTCTGTGAGTTTAAGACTCTCATAAAGGGAGACACATGGTCACCTGCCGGTACCACAACCATAATGCCCAGAAGAGAAGAAAGAAAAAGTGCCTGCCATCAATGCAGGCTAGAACAGGTGTGGCAGCGATGGCAGGAGGAAAACTGGGGACACATTGGTGGCAGAAACATGTACTGGTGAAGGGGAAGGTACTGAAGCAATGTATGACTGAAACCCCTTCATGAACAACTTTGTAACTATCTCACTATGATTCGTCAAACATGTAACCAAACTTAATTAAATAATTTTTAAAAAAATAAAGTGTTTTTTTTTAATAAAAGTCTCAGAAAGCGAGGAAAGTGGCTAGAGAGGGCAGAGAATCTAACAAGAGTGTGGCTTCAGTGAGTCTTAAGAGCATCTTTATCCTGGTCTCAAGGAGTGACTCGAGATTGTAGACGCGGGTCAGTGAGGGAAGCTGAGAATAACCTACCAGACTCCTCTGGCATCTACTCACAAGGCGGCCTGGCGGGAAGGTGGCAGTCTGAAAGCGAAGGGCACGGGAGCTGGGACGGGAACCTGGGGATCTGCGGGTCCTGGTGTTGAAAGGCCAGGACGTTCACCTTAGCCTCTTCCCTCTGGGCTGTTTGCTTCCCCAGTCCACCCCTAGTTCCCAGAACACACGCAGGGGCTATAAAAGAGCTTCCACCCATTCTTTCTGGGAAGGTCTCTGAATCAGTCTAACCTCTTTGGAGTTTGGTATTGTCTCCCTGTTCGTGTATAAGCCCCAGCAATTCCCCCATTCGGGTATGAACTCATTCTCAGGAATAATCACACACAAAAGAGCCCAGTGGCCCCAACTACATGCCCACCAACAATACTGTAGATACAAAGCCTGCATCCCACCCATCTGATGAAAACCTCTGAGAAGGAGGAGCCACAGCTTTACACAGACACATAACTGAAATTCAAGACAGTGCTTGAACCCACGAAAGCATACGCGGGTTCCTGTGCACAATGAAAACAACAGCAAAGCAACACTGAAAATAAGAGCAACACGAGGGAGAAGCCGCTAGCATGTTCAGGCTGGTGCTTCTCTCTGGGAAGCATAGCCTAAGAGGAGTGTGTGATTGGAAGAGGCAAGTCGGGGCTCCCAGGGGAACCTTCTGTTCTTTGACCTTGGGAGTTGCTCAGAGTGAAGTCTGCTGGGTGATAAATCGTCAGGCAGCAGGCACACTCTTCCCAACAGAACCTACTCTAAAATGGGAAAAAAGCTAAAATATCTGGTAACTTTATTTTTAAAAAGCTAACGGTTTTAATTTCTTTCTGTCCTTCTTATTGTGGCAAAATATACAGCCTAAAATGCCTCCATTTAACGTTTTAAGTGTAGGACTCAGAGGCACTTTGTATAGCCCTAACACTCTCCATTTCCAGGACTTTTCCACCCTCTCAAATAGAAACTCTGCCCATTAAACCCAATAGCTCCCACTTCCCTCTTCTCAGCCCCAAGAGCCTCCATTTCACTGTCTGTCTCTGTTACCTGTCAGGCACCGCCTGGAAGTTGAACCATTTCGCGGCGTCCTTGCTTGTCTGTATCATTTCTCTTAGCAGATGGTTTTTAAGGTTTCTCCACATCATGGCATGGATGAGACTTTCTTTTCCTTCTATGGCTAAGTCTTGCACCCCAGTGCCTGTATGCGCCATGTTTGGTTTGTTCATGTGGATGGGTCCTGGGATTCTTTCCATCTTTTGGCATTTACGAACAGAGGTGTGCAAACATCTGTTTTGGTGCCTGCTTTCAGTTCCTTTGGGTTGACGCCCAGGACTGGAAGTGTTGGATCCTTTTTTTTCCAGCCAGAGGTGGGGGTGGGGGGGGTCTCTCCTTGGCAAGATTGTGCTTTTGCCTGACTTTTAGCCACCAGTGGCTGAGTCCTAAGGGCTGGGGCAGATGAGACGGGGACTCCTGGTCCTGTTCTACTCCCTGGTCACCAGTTCTCTGCAGCTGTCTTTGCAGTTTGTTGTCCCTAACTAAGTTTCTTGCATTTTTCTGTGACTTCTCTGCTCACATTCACAACTACAGTAAAGCAATATTGGGTGCACCCAAGGATTCTATTTAGTCTGTTTGGCCCCAGCATGTTTTTCCTGCCTTTGGTCACTGTGGTACAGGGACCAGAGCTTCCTACTTGCTGAGACATGAGCCAAGGGCAAGGAGGAGAAGGCAGAGACTTTACAGTGGCATCAGGGCATAGCCAAGAAATCCAGAGACCGTCTGGATACTGTTAGAGGGGTACTGGAAGATGAGGAGGAAAGGGAGCCTGGAGGGGCTGGTGTCAAGAGAGACAGCATGGAGAGGGCATACTTTCAGAGGGAAGGAAGAAGAAGGAACTGCCATCTCTGGGCAGCCTCCAAAGCTGCTACCCAATGCCAGAGGAAAATAACCACCCATCATTCCCTGTGACTGGCACTCCACTGTATGGGGCTTGGAAGCAGAACCATGTGGACTGACAGAAACAGATGCACTTAAGCCTGGGGAACGGCACAGCCCTCAGCCTGGCCTCCCTGGAGCACAGTCCCACCTAATATATTATTGACAAGGCCAACTTTCATCCAGACATTCTGGCCTGCTGGGTAATGAATGTGTATTGCCCGCTCTTTATCACCCATTACCTCATTAAAATAATTGTCTTAATTTCATTGTTAAAGTGATTAATAGGCAAGTGTTAAAGGAAATTAATACTCAAAAGGAAGAATAACTGTAGCTGAAAAATAACTCCTGTGGATTGGTCTGGTGGTAAAGTTAGGGGGTTTTGTCATTAACTGAGCCTTAGGGAGTTAAAGATAGAATAGTCCAGGAGAGCAGCCAACTATGGAGACCAAGAGCAAAGTGTGTTGAGGGGGGGGGACGAGCAGAGGCAGGGGAGGAACAGCTTGTTGGGGGAGACAGGACTTGGGCCCAGGGACCCCACGAGCCACAGGATCCCAGGGTTTGGAGCCAGATCAGTCCTGTGCACACCGAGATTCTTACCAGGTGGGGTCCAGCAGGCAGGTAGCACAACCAGGAACAGACTTGGCTGCTCCCTATCCTTGCTGAGTTGTGAGAGAACCAGCGCCTCCTCTCCTTCCTGCAGGGTTCAGCAACCCCTTCTACCCGCTGGCCCATGGAGCCAGCAGCGGATGTGCAGGGCATGGCTGGGAGCAGCCATGTCAAGGGCTCCCAGGAACCTGCCAGTCTACTTCCAGAGAGAAAGGGGAGGGGGAATGGGGCCTGTGTGGCCATTTCCTCACTCATTTACATGATGATTCTTCTCAGGCTTATTAAGTTCCTGGGAGGAGCATGTTCTACATTAAAAACCAGGCATATAGGGCTGGAGTGATAGCACAGTAGGGAGGGCATTTGCCTTGCATGCAGCTGAACTGGGTTTGATCCCCAGCATCCCATATGGTCCCCTGAGCACTACCAGGAGTAATTAATGAGTGCAGAGCCAGGAGTAAGCACTGAGTGTGACCCAAAAAGCAAAAACAAACGAATGAATGAATGAATGAATAAATAAATAAATAAAAACCAGGTGTATAACGAGAAGCAAGCCTTGGCCCCTCAAACCTACAGTTTCTGGTCTGGCAGAGACAAATACATAAGCAAATAGGTCACTACCACTGTGTGCACTGCCTGTTCCATGTGGTCTGTTTCCCAGTGCAAGCTGGCTTAGAGACACGCTGCAGCATTCCAGCACTCACTGTCACTGTCACTGTCTTCCTGTTCATCATCGATTTGCTCGAGCGGGCACTCACTGTGTATATTTGAATTCTGAAAGTTCTTCTAGTCTCTCGACCAGGGAAGTGTTGCAGAGCCTTTCTGGGACATCTGAGCCAACAGATACTCTGCAAACTCACTGAGCTACTAGTGTGCAGCAGGCAGGGAGTCCTCAATATTGACGCTTGTCTAGTCCTCAAATACCACATGCAACAATATCCTTGACAAAGCATCTTCTCTGAGACACAGGTCTGGGAAGAAATGTAACCGCTTGTGGAAATAGCTGGAACATTCCAGCCCTCCTGCTTTGCTCTGACCCCAGCTGCCAAGGTGTAGCATCTGAACCCTGCCATGGCAAGACCAAGCCACTGGGTGCTCCTGAGCACCAATGCCAGATAGTGCCAGATTGTGGAAATTCAGCTACTAAAATTGCAGACATGATTTTTTTAATCTGATTTATTCCTGGGTGCTGGAGAGCTGTCTTACACTGGTGATGTTTGGCCCTTAATTGATTGTAATATTTGGAATTTGGCCAAAACCGAACTGAGTTGGTGTGTGACTCCCAGAAGGTGTGCACCCCCCAGAGAGGCCTGTGGGGCTGCGGATGGAACCCTGCCCGAGAGGCTGGGAGAATGGGGACAAGCGACACTGGAGAGTACATGCAAATCCAGCTGGCACAGCAGAGTGAGTTGGGGAGTGCCATGGAGGGAAAGAGATAAGTTTCAGAATGTCTGAATGTTAGGGATGACTCTTTCCTTTCCCACACCTGGCGGTGTTCAGGGATCATTCCTGGCAGTGCCCGTGCACCCTACATAATGCTGGCGATCAATCGCAGGTTGGCTACATGCAAGGCAAGTGCCTTGCCCACTGTGCTTGCTCTCTGGCCTCTACTCTGGTATTTTCTATTCTGGTGTAGACCTCGTCACTGGCTGACATAGGCTTCATCACTGGCCCACAGGAGGAAGCAGCTAGTCTCTTCTTTTTGCAAAGGAGAAGAGGGGCTCTGAAAGCTGCTTCTTGAAGCCTCCAGAGAATTGACCTAGGAATGACCTTTCTCTGCTCCCACTTCTCCAACTGCCTCTGGCAGGGCGAGTGTCTGGCTAAGGGCTGGGGCTGTTGCTGGGCTCTACAGTCAAGTTGTCAATTATGAAGATAATTTTTTTCATGACAGTTCAGATTTTTGAACACGTGAGGCCTTTGCCTACCCAGTGGCTTTATTTCTTCCATCCCAGGGAACCATTTTCCTTCTTCCACACAGGCACCCACACAGGGGTCTTGGTGGCAGTGTCCCTGGTCCCCTCTGGCCCAGCGGTCGCCCACACAGTCTCCTCCAGTGCTCACTTCCTTGGCGCTTGCTTTCTTCTCATTGTCACTTCTGGGAAAGTGCCTCATCCAGGACCTGCTATTGTGTTTGGAAACGAGCCTCCGGCCAATGAATAAATTGCATGTCACTTCAGGTTGGGGGAGCACGGGGAGATGAAAGCTGAGACTTCAAACACGCCTCCTTTTGACACGTCTGCGCTTTCTCATTTTCCCTCTGCACCAGAGACTCTCTGGAGCCTCCTTTGCCAAATCAGGGAGAGGGTCATGGTTTGAACTGGAGCCACCAAACCAGGAAAATTGAACCAGGCACCCAGTGCTGATAATTCAGAGGATAACTGGATTCTGTTGCTGCCACCCTGGTTGCGTGTTCCTGCCAGGTCCATTGTCGCGCCTTGCCTGCACTGACATGGTGGCGTGATTGTCCTTGTGTGCCAACTCTGATGCCAAGACTCAGGATGCCCCATCTGCATGCTCTCAGGGGCCTGCAGGGTGACCTGAGACAGGGGAACTCAGACCTCGGAGGAGGCATCTCCCCTTGCCAGGCTCTGAAGCGCTGAGGTGCCTTGGCTACCTGTGGGCGGAAGAGACACTGGGGAAGTCAAGCACAGACTGGCCACTCCAGGAGAGCTGACCGGATCTGCCAGAGGCATCAGCATCTCTGCCTTCAGCTTACCCTCCCTGCCTGCCCCGAAACAGCCCATGCACCTGTAGTATTTGCATTCTGAGTTTGCACATTCAAATTTAGCACCAGTTAAACTTGGCACTGTCAGGTACAGAGATTTTTAAACAATGGAACATTCTCCCTAGACAGCAGGACAGGTGATTTCACAGTTAGACTTTGCAGTCAGAGAATGCAGGAATCAAATCCTGGCTCCACCAAGTATCAGCCAAAAACTGGTCCCTCAGTTTGAAGAATGCGAGAGTAGAGGTGCTGGCCTCACTGCTGTGGAGAAGGCTGGGTGGACTCAACGTGTAAAGGGCCGCCTCCCGACGAGCCTGGGATGAGCCTCTGATTTGTGTTCTGGTCTGGTCCGATGTTCACGAAATCAGTTCTTGCTTTGAGAGGCAGAGAAGGATGATGAGTGAGACAGAACACTCTCTCCAACACTCGGCCTCTTCGCATCCATCTTCCTTGGACATGGGTTCCTTGGACTGCCCCGCCGCAGTTCCCCTGAGTGTCCAACTAAGCCAGGGCCCATCACAGCTAAGCAGAGTCTAGACGGAGACTTGAGTACATGGAGAAAAAGCCCTGGGTTTGCACAAGTTAAGACTCAGCTTTCCAATGTTCTCTTGAACTTTGAGGCAACTGAATAAACACCCCCTTTCTGTAGCCAAGGGCAGTTATACTGGTCAGTGAATACAACATCCATGAGGAAAACGGTCACTGGAATTTTGGAAATAAGCCGCTCCCAGTGCTCTGTGCTGAGAGCCAGCTGAGGTTTGTCCTGTACACTCGAGTGGGCCTGGCCTTCCTCTTGTACAATGAGCAGTCTTTTGGGGCTCTAGGCACTGGCTGTTTTCCTGTGGGCATTGACTGGATGAGAGCCAGCCCACAGGGCCAGCAGAGAGGCAATAGGAAAGCAAAGGAAGGTTACTCCTAGGATGAAATAAAGCTCCAGGGAAGCATGCAGGGGATGGTTACGTAGGGAGACCGCTTCTTGACTCCAAGCTCCCAGGTTGCCACAACTGGCTCATTCTCATCAGCAAAGAGGCCAAAGCTGCCACCCACCTTTGTTCTGCAGTTGCAGTTCTGGCTGTACATTAGTGTCATGTGGGGCACTTTCAAAGCACCCCAACCCAATGGACTCAGATTTCCTGGGGTGAGACTGGGTATTCAAGTATTTCCAGGTTCCTGGGAGGGGGTCCACTGCGCAGCCACATTTGGAGACTATAGTGTTAGCGGATTAGGGAAGAATGACATGTGTCTTCCACCTGGATGACACGAGCGCCTGTGTCACTAGTTTGCATGCTCCCCTTCTGTCCCAGACTTCTACTTAACCAGGCCCCCTGCCTTGGTGTACAGCTGGAGATGCCAAGAATATTATGTTCAGAACTCCTGTTTCTTCCCTTTCCAAGTTGAAACTCTTTCATTGTCATTAAAGTTTGGTTTGGAGCATGGTCAGTCTACTCTTTCCCTCACAGAGCGCCTCATTCACTGGGGCTTCAGGACCATCATCATTAGAAGCTTGAGGGAGAAGGGGCTGTGTTCTATCTGAGGGGGTATTTCTCTGTCTTGCTAGAGGTAAAGGGTAAAGTGTTCACTGTCGAGAAGGTTGTTGCCTCAACAGTGAAGGAGAATGCAGGCTAGGAAGGCCCGGAGAGAGCCCCAGGAGGGAGATTGTGAAGACTACAGTGTCTTGTCCAGAACCTTCCATCTTGGAGTACTTTTCACTAGTTCTGAGAAAGGAAAATCCCCATATTTTGTTGCTTACCCAAGGCCCCTTCTCTTCTGGGGGTGATGAGAATTAAATTCTGTGGATATTGGTGACAAAAACCGGTGCTTTATCATCATAATTAAAGCTCACTGCATACTCAGCTTGAGAGTCTGGTGCTTTACATACAAACGGCCACAATAATGATATTATTCAAGTGTTTCTGAACCTTAGAGAGCTGATTGCCCAAGGCAAATGGCGCCCACCAACTAAGCAGGCTTTTCCTAAGCTAGGTACTGAACAAAGCGACCTGCAGGGGCAGAGAATCTGCAGGTGTTAAGGCTCACTCAGCGGAACCACCTTCCCTCCACAGCCAGCGACTGACCGGGCCCAGGTTTGTCAGCTGCCCTGGGGCTGCCTGCAGTATCTGTGAGCGAGGACTACAAAGCCATATTCTGCAGTAACTTGGGGGAAAACAGTCAAAGATAAACTCTATTACTCATCATACTCAGTGGCAGCATCGCTTCCATCATCGTTACTTTCTAGGGAGGACCAGCTAGTTGTGGAAACCAGAACCCAGCTGAAAAGCCACTCCAGAGACGCCAGACAAAAGGGGTGTAGTGGGACCCCAGGAGGGGGCTCAATGCCACTCTCCAGTCTTTGGGCCCAACACCTCCTCATGACCTGGGTGCCCCTAAAACTCCACAGAGTGAGGTTGCCCAGTACCCTTAAATGCACAGACAAGAATGTCCAGTGAGCGGTCTCATAGCAAACTGTATCTTGGAACAAGAAAGGGGTGGCTGTGAAGGAGAATGGTTTCCCTGACAAGTCGCTGTAATGCCTTATTCCCCTGATGCAGAGAATGGCTCGAGGGGCTCTAGCTTTCTCTAACTCACAATCCTCTGGCAGAGAAAGAAATGGAGGGAATAAGAGACGCCAACCACAAGACACAGATCCCAGTGGATCCCAAACATGTTTGGAATCATTTTTCCTGGGAGACAGGTATGTTTATTGTACACTCAGCCACAGTCATGCCTGTCAGGGCCTATGCAGAGTCTGCGCGTACTTTCTTCTCCCTATTCTAAGGGTTAAGAAAACTCATTTTTCTGCTAGAGCAGGAGCTGGCCAAGAAAGAAGAGAGAGAGACTGGGGCTTGAGTGAATGGGGAGAGGGGGTCAGTGTTTGGGCCTTGGGAGCCACCAGTTCATGGAATTTTCTTCTGTCACTCTGGGAGGAGAGAGACTGAGGCAGAGAGGAGTGGGGGGAACTGGTGTCAGCCTGGCTTCTCTCTCAGGGAGATTCACCTCAGATCATGTCATGTGAGACTTTAAACTAGCTGCCCTCACCAGAATGTGAGGGTCAGGTGGCCTTCAGGGAGCCCCTGGGCCTCTATGCCTGTCCTAGAGAGAATGAGCGAAGCTGCTTCAGACACACACACAGGATTAAGCTGTGGGCGCATCAGCCTTGGGCAAGATGAATGAGGAAGTCACAGAGAACCTGACCGTCTCACTTTCATCATTGGGTCTTGGCTTCCTCAGCTGTACAAAGGAACCTGCCCACCCAGATGATCCCAAGGACACCTCCTCTTCAGCTCTGGTGGGCAGGAGACTGAGGAGCCTGAAGCAAACCCATTCTAGCCCACAATGGTTCAACTGTATTGGTAAGAGAAAGGATATTTGTATTGTGTTTGACAGAGAGTGCTGAAGAAGGGAAAGGGATGAACTGGGGTGGGGGTGATGGGCAGGCAAGTTTTCAAGGCCTCCAGGAATCCATCAGGCATTAATTGGTTCTCATAAAAAACAAGTGTAGCAGTAAACCAGAAACAGTCATCTGAGCTCTTAAGAGTCTTCGTATTTCAGGCCACAGTTGACAGCAGAATTGGACAAATTTTGACTTGGGGACCTACTTGGTCTCTGCTGTAGACCCCAACCTGGAGCTAATGCTTGCATTAACACCCTCCCCACTGAGGAACCATCAGGTGCTGCGGACTGACTCTGGGTCTCCCATGTACACAGCATGTGCTTCAGACAGTTGAGCCCTCTTCTTGACCTTCATCTTAATGTGACTTTGTAGTCATTTAAAAAAGTGTTAAATTTTTAATACACAGTCAAGAGTTAATGGCATTAAAAAGCAAAAACACAAAAAAATAACATTCCAGGTGGCTGGAGCTACAGTACAGCAATTAGGACACTTGCCTTTCCCCTGGCCAGCCAGGGTTGAATCCTTAGCACCCTGTATGCTCCCCTGTGTACAACCGGGTGTGGCCCAACAAAACCCTCCCCCAAAAAAACAGAGTGATTGGAATTTGCCACACAGGCATATGTCTGGCATTTTGTGGAAACAGCTCCTGAATTTAGAGTACAGAGCTGGACATGCTGTTGTGTCCAAAGCTGTTTTTTAGGCAGCTGAAAGCTCACAGCCCAACCTGGATTCCAGAAAGCAGCCCACTAGAAATGCTTTGTGAACTGTTCGAGTAAGACAGCCTTTGCCCAGGAAGGAAGGTGCGCTGGAGGGCTAGAGCCTGCCTCAGTCTTGCACTTCCTCTGTTGCCCAGCCTACCTGGGATCAACCCCCTGAAATAATCCTAGGGCCCTCCCCCCCAAAGCCCCACTAGTCAATCCTCAGGCACCAACTCCCTCCTGTTCCACAGCCCAGCAAATATGGAGGTGTTCAGAGAGTCTGATTCCAGGGAAATGGCCGGGAGTGACCGGGACGGTCCAGAGCAGCTGGGCGAGGACTGAATTACACCTGAGATAGAATGTTGGTCTCTCAACCCTGCCTTGACTGTGGCCCCATGAGAACCAAAGCACAGTAGGGAGCTGGTGAAGGCTGAGGGTGGTGTGAGACAGGGAAATAAGAGGCACATGTGCCGGGGGGTGCTGGAGGGTCCTCTTGGAGAAAGACTAAACATGAATGGTCTCATGGGGTGTCGCATGAAATGCAACACGGGGTTCCTGGAGATGAAAGACTTTGCTCAGGGGTGAATTTTCCAGCAATAGATTCATGCAGTATCCCAAGCCTGGAGTGGGGGATATTTGTCGCATACCATGGGTCAGACTCTTACAGACTAAGAGAATCGAGACTCATGTGGAAACGACTGGCTGACAGGTCTCCCAGCCCCGTATTCTCGAGAGGAAAGCATGTTCTGTGCTAAATGGCTCGTAGCCCTGAGCACAGAGCAAGTGCACAGATCCCGTGGAGCAGACCCCTGAATTCCAGAGCATGAATTGTGCCACCCGTCCCCGAAAAGCCAGGGGCTGTCACACTTCCTCTCAGTCCCAGAGTTCCGGCTCAGACAGCTGAGCTCTAGTTTGAGTAAGAGCCCACACATGGTTCCTCGATGCCACAGTCACAGGAAGGCGCCCGCTCCTGTGTGCCCGGCAATTCCGCCTCAGCCACCCCTGCAGAATTCATTTGTGCGTTACATGGAAGTGCAACAGCCTAAGCAACATGACACGTAGAAAGTGGCAGCAAATATCATTCTTAAGTCTTAAAGATAGGCTCTGTGTCACTCACACAGGCCAGTGAAGGGACCAGCAAGCCTCACTTTCCTCTGAGGCTGTCCCTAGTGAGAGAGCAATGACAGCCCGGCTCTGTCTCTCAGCTGTCTCTGAGCAGCAGCAGCTGGCACGAAGCCCAGTGTTTTGTGCTCAAATGACCTCGGGCCCGGAAAAGCCTGGAAGTGGACAGTCAGGCCTGGGGTCTTTGAAAATGTGGGTGAAGAGACCAGGGAGAAGCTGAATATTTAGGACAAGAATTAGGATACATGTGCCTGGCACCATGTATATAGCCCTGAATCCTTAGGCCAAGCACTGACCACCAGACAAACTGACCAACTACCACCTAGAATAGCTCCTCATTAAAAACCCCAGGGAGGGAGTGAACTCAGAGGACACAGGTTCCAGAGCTGCAGGATGAATGAGGGAGTCTCAATTCTCCTGGAATGAGGGGTGGCCTCAGGCCTAGGGAGCCTGCCAGGTGACTCAGGAGCAGCAGAAACCAACTCGAAGGCCCCTTCCGAAAAACTACCCTAAGTCATAAAGACTTGTAACAATCATTGTTTCCAGTCTACAGTTGTATCACTTGGGATTCAGGAGTTTCTAAGACGGCTTTCTGAGTCCATGTTTGGGGTTCCTGACCCCTTCTTCATCCTTCCATACGCCACAGCTGGCTCAGCTTTTCAGAATGTGACCGGAGCCAGGGCCCCTTCAGGGAAGGTTCAGAAGCAGGTGCTCAGAGAGAAGAAGGAAGCTTGAAGTGTCTCTGACCTGACATGGCATTTGCCTCTCAACCTCAAGCACTGGGTATGGAAGCCCGGTCCAAGGAGGATGGGCAGAGCTCACTTCTGGCGCACACACTGGCCAGAAAGGCAGTGATGAATGCTGTCCGGGAGGATACTGACCCAGTCCCCAAAATCTCAGCTCAGATCAAGCTTTGTGTTTCACTCATATGGGGCCTGAGCTATATAGTACAGTGGGGAGGGTGCCTGCCTTGCACACGGTGGACCCAGGTTCAATCACCAACATCCTATATGGTCCCTGAGTAACGCCAGAAGTAGTTCCTGAGTACAGAGTCAGGAGTAACCCCTGAGCATCGCTGGGTGTGAATCCAAAAGAAACAAACAAAAACTTTGAATTCCACTCATGGTTACTGCTCATGGTGGCCAACACATCTGCGTGCAAAGCAGCAGACCTGAGCTCCCAAATGCCATCTTTATAAGCAGGCAAATAGTGTTCTCTGGGGGGTACACACTCACAGGCTTAACAGACAGATAATAGAATTAACTTTTCATAAAATGTATTTGGAAATATCCTAGCACTTGTGTCCGAACTCCATGCACAGAGGCTGAGTAGCATCCTAGGGCTCTATCCCACCCCAGTCTCTTAGCTGGCAATGCCATTTCTGGATACCCAGAAATCTGGAGCGAGAACAGAGTTTCTGCTGTGGTAGATAACTGGAGGGCTAAGTCAGAATGTCAAGTCAGTGATGACTCTGGCAGCATCCTGCTTCCATGCCCTGCTCCTGTTTTTAAATCCCTGAGATACTACTGTGTCCCTTTCCAGTCGTGCACATGAACCACAGGGCATTAGCCAACAGAACTTTGATGCCAAAAGATGCCTGTCTTGGCTGCTCACCAGGAGACACATAGTCACTTGTCCCTACATGGTCCTTGGCTCAGATTCCCCTCATAGGGAGAAGGTCCATCCACTACTATGAGACCAGTGATGGCCAGGTCCTTACTTCCTCAATGCCTGCCAGTCTGGAAATGCCACATGCTAGTGCAAGTAAACATGGCAACTGGTTCACTTAGTAACTGTCATGGACAAAGCACTGTGTGGGGTACCAGGGATCGCACAAGGAGGAGGACAGAGTCTGGGCCTCTTGGGGCTCAGGGCAGGGCTATGTGAGGTTCACACTCCATCCTCAGTGCTCTAGGTCCATCTGAGCCTGTAGAAACCACCCGACTTTATAGGGACCACCCCCTCTGTACCCTGCCCAGATGGTGGCTTCACTGGGCAAGGTTACTCTGGGGTGAGCGTCCCTCAATCTCCTGCCAGCATGCTGCCTAAACAAAGGGAGTGGACGCTGCATCTTGTACACATAAATTTTCTCCAAGTGCTACTGTTCATGCAGCTTCCAGCTGCCTGTACACACGCCCAATTTATGACACGATGATTCCCCCACCAGCAGCTTTGACATTCTTAGTTCTGACTGTTCAGAGTCTCTTTATGTCCTGGCCTCTTCCTGGGGAGCAGGAGTGGCCAGAGTGAAAGGTCACAAGGCTTCTGGGACTGAGTTTTGGCTGGTCTTCAATACACAGCGTCACCCCTGAAGGCTCTGGGCTGGAGAGGGGCCACCCTGCTCTTCTCTCTCTCTGCCCCACATGTGGCCACACCGCTGATCCCGGAAGCTTCTGCTCTGTCATCGGGATCTGTGACTGTTTCCTGACAGCCTGGTTGGGGACTTGCATTTCTAGTTGACCTCAGAACCTCTCATCATCGTGAATAAAGAGAGCCCTGAGGTTTCACTGGTGCTGATCTGCACATCCTGTTGTCTGGACAAAAACATGTCATCAGAGTGATTCTGATTCTACAGATTCTGATTCTACAGTGATTCTGATTCTGATTCACACAACGCGGGATGTTGTGTGATTCTGGGTTCACACAGCGTCTAGCATCCCACACCCATGGAAGGCCTGGGTTTACACAGCATCCTATGCCCATGGAAGCAGTCCAAGTGTTCACCCTCAAGGCTCCTAAAGAAATGGCAAAGGGGGATGTATATCAGGCCCCACAGCCAAAAGCATCCTAAGATTCTGGGCTCTTGAGGAAGGGGTGGGCTTTCCCATCTCATCTCCTGGAGTCTGCAGCCTAGGCTGACTCTCCCGCTTTCCCCCTTCCTCGGGTGAGGGCAAGAATTGCTCTGGGCCAGGACCTCAGCCACCATGTACATATCCTGGAGGGCCCCACTAGAACTTCCAGCACTTCCTGCTGCCATGCCTTCCCTAGGCCTCACATTCAGACAGTGAACCCCAGAACCCACACTGGGGAGATACTCCTCATCATTTCCCTCTTTTTATGAACATGTTCATAATGTTCAGGACATTATGAGCAACCTCTGTGGGATGCAGCAGTGACAGGATGGAGGGAGCAGACACCCGACTCGGGGCCCGTCTCTCTGCACAGAGAAAGCCAGACCCAGCAGCAGAGGGTTTGTGCCCACCCCCCAGTCCTCGCCCTGAGATGGGGTGAGCGCCAGGAGTAGGGAGGGCAGAAGGGAGACCAGTGTTGCTCTTAGACTAGCAGTGGAGGGGCCGGAACTAGAGACTGTTGCAGTTACTTGGGAGCAGAAGACTGTGGCCCAGTTCTTTGGCAGGACATGTCCCTGCTTCCTGGCTGTCTCACCCTATTCCACTACCATAAGCCATTTTCTCAATGTCTCCCCACACCTAGGTACCGCCTGTTCTTACCCTGACTCAGCCTAGCCCATGTGGCTTGTGCCCTCTGCTTCTTCTTACATGCTAACTTTATTTCCATTCTTGCATGGAGTGGAAATTATTTCTTTATTTCTTCCTCTCTGCTATACTATTTCTCCAGCCTCCTCACCCTATTTCCATTCTGTGCAACCAGCAGCACAGCCAAACCAAGCCAATGAAGCCTCACTCCGAGCCACATCCTCAGCACATGTCTCTTTGTTCCTGCCCCTGCATCCCCTTCTCTCTCCACTGACTGTCAATCCCCTGCACGCTCGCTCTTTCCCCAACACAGTTCTGACCCATGCAGTAGGACTTCCTGGAGCCAGCGAAGCTGGAAGCAGCATGGGGTCAATTAATGGTTACTTCAGCTCAGTCCCCAGGAAAGTGGCAGAGAACAGGCCTGCACGGACTTCGCTAAGGAGCCCAGCTCCAAGTGGGAGGAAGAGCATACCAAGCTCGGTTCTGGCTCCCAGGACCATCATGAGCAGACCTTTGGGTGCTGCAGCCCCAGCCATGGCAGTGACGGAGGAAGTGCCCATTCACCACCCCCATTAGCCTGCCTTGACCGCAGATATCTCCCGCTTGTCTCTCATTGGTAGTCAGGTACCTGCACATGCTCAGTAAAACTTGCCAGACAGAGCAGGCCACTTCCCGACTGGAGCAGGGATGTGACCATGACTTTCCTTCACTTGCAGAGCCATCAGTTATTCCTAGATGTCCTCACAGAGGAATCAAGTGCTCTGATGGCTGCTCCAGACCTCTGCCTGCACCCCTGTGGGGCAGATGTAGGATATTCTGGATCTAAGGCCCCAGCACTGGCCCCTTTCATGAGTAGCCAGATGTGGGAGGGTCCAGGGCCTCTGCAGCAGGCTGCAGTCACCTGACCTGGTCTCCCAACACTTATATCCCTCAGCTCTTTATGCTCTGGCTGCTCTGCTTATGCCTGTTTTGGGGGACAGGTTTTCATTCTCTTACACTGTCTCTAAAAAACCAAACCCACCCCAGTTCTCCGATATCACCCACTAGTGTGGATGAGCATGTGGCTTTTCCAAACGGTCCACACCCAGCACAGCTACACGCCACCATCAAGACTCAAGTAAGTGTTCCCGGTACTCAGGATTTCTGCCACGCCCACTGCTTCATCTGCTCCCCACAACCATCCCTTCTCTTAGGGAAACCTTTGCAGTCTCTTTGGGCAGACCCCACGCTGACACACAAACTGGCCTGGCAGCAGTGCCCACGTGTGCCCCATTATGTCAGTTGCTTCCCTGGGATTGGCTGATATCAGCAGACGCTCACGCGGAAACTGTACCATTCCTATGTCTACTCTCACAATGAAAAATTCAGAGTCTGAGGTAGGAGAGAGAGAACAAGGGTGGCACACCTGGGTTGGATCCCTGGCTGAGTCTGCGTTCCCCAAGCACTGCCAGAAGTGTTCTCTGAGTACCCCCACCAAATAAAATAAACAATTCTGAGTACTCTGTAGGAGTATCCCAGCCCGAGGGAGTGCAGCATTAAACAGCAGAGGAAAAACATCAACAGACTGAGAAAACAGATAGAAAGGCACAAGCCGTTGTTTCTTTTTTTTTTTTTTTTTTTTTTTTTTTGGGTCACACCCGGCGTGCTCAGGGGGTTACTCCTGGCTATGCACTCAGGAATTACTCCTGGCGGTGCTCGGGGGACCATATGGGATGCCGGGGGATCGAACCCGGCCGGCACAGGCCAGCCGCGTGCAAGGCAAGCGCCCTACCCGCTGGGCTATCGGCTCCAGCCCCACAAGCCGTTGTTTCTTTCTGGGGTTTTGAAACTTATTTTGCCTTTGGCCTCAAATTATCCCTGCAGCTCCCCAGCCTCCTGCCTCTCATCAGAACGCATCTCCAGGATAGGGAGCCTATAGGGGTCCCCTCCCTGGTACCCCTCATGACATCTGGAACCTTCCATCTCCCACCAGTCCTTGCTGGCTGCCTGCTGTGCGTGCATCTGGGTTCCATCCTTCACTGCTGTCTGCCCTCAACCTCTCTTCTCCGAGCTCTCCTCCCAGTGTCGCAGCCCATCCTTTCTCCCAACACCACTCACCATGCTGCGGCGACCCCCATCCTGTTGGCCTTTCCTTTGTAAAGTCGCCTGTGCTAGATTCTTCCTATCAGCTGGGTCCCCTTCAGCTTGTGTCTCCTCAAGGGCTTGTAAATGAGTCCTCAGCCTTGAGTGTTCTCCTGCCAGTCTAAGAACAAGCACATTAAAAATTGTTCTGCAGAGCAGCACGCTCAGCACCCCAACAGCTCTTCTGGAGGAAAGGCATAGTTCAGAGGCACACCCTGAGTTTGTTCTCCAATCCCTCCTCACCCCACGCTACCCCTGGGTATAGCTTTGGCGGTCCCCACCACTGAGGCATTTCATCAGATCATTTGAAAGTGGCTCTGGGTTTCCCTAAGTATTGCTTGTGAGTTCTTCCCCCTACCCCCCAAAACTACTCGTGTGATAGTGTCATTCCTTCTACTTTTGGGGGCAGGGATTGCACATACTCAGTGCTCCGGGCTTACTCTGGCAGAGTGTGTGACCTGCATGGAGTGCTGGGGATTGAACCAAGGATGGTTGTGTGCAAGACCACCTGCTGTACTGTCTCTCTGGACTAATGCTATCATCCAACCTCTCAAAACTGCCAGTTGTTCATTGTTCTAGTCTTCAGCTCCAGTCTGCTGGTGCTCAGCACTGGCCAAATATGATCACAGCACTTTCTGCTAAATCCTGATGTTCTTCATTGCTTCAAACAATCTCTAATAGGCCAAATGGGTGGATTATGTCTTTCTCTCTTCCAATGAAACTACATCAATTGGGAACCCGTATCAATGTAGTGATTTAATTTTGTGATCAGTGGTTTAGCATTACCCTTCTCTCCTCCATGCAAGCTTTGGAAGAGTGCCGAAGGACTGGTCTTGGGCATGTCTGCACAGAGCTCTGTCCTCACCTGCTGTGTAGATGTTTAGTAAATACTGGTGGAAGATGAATTGAACCTTGAGCACCAGGTTCTCTGTCAGGTACTTCATCTCATTTAATCCCAATACTGCCTTGTTTGCTATTATTTCCACTGCAAGAAACCCAAACTGTCAAAGGTCACAGATAGCACAGGCACGAAGCCATTCTTCTTCCTGGTTTCACAGGCTTGTGCACAGACTCTGCACTTGCCTTTCTGGATTTGCCTCCTTGTTGGAGGACAGGTTTAGCTAACCTGGGAGCTTTGTTGTTTTGCCCACTCCCAGCTTAATCTACTTAAGCCAAGGTTCATTCTAATGAGATCTCTCTTCTATGTAAACACTGCTAGAGGGTGTGGCAGTTACAGAAGTAACCTTGATTGAATAACTTCTGACTTATACATCTACTAAGACTTCTATGTTTTCTAGATTGGGCACAGCTCCTCTTTATACCCACTGCACCCAGCGTGGGACAGCTAGAATTTACCAGGACACTACCACCCAGGCTACGTTGAGACTATAGGAAGCCTATAGGAAGGATCATACTAGTTTGCTCTAAGCAGGCGAGTATGACCCTTTCAGCACATGAGAACAAGATACTCAGAATCACCCTGGTGCAGATAATAATAAGAAGGACCTTGTGGGTACAATCTAGATTACATGAAGCTCATGAAGTTAAGATGTATTACTTTATATCAGCCCCCTCTCTCTCCAGTGTTTTACATAAGAGATAATCTTGGGATTAGTCCTTGGCATAACCTTTGTTTATACCTGCAATAGGGTGTGGCACTACACTCTGTTTAGAGTTCTTTGTTGACATGACCCTCCCGATTGGATTACTTTGGTGTATATAAGGGGGCTGACTTGAGGCCCCCTTCACTTTTGCCTTTTGGGCCTTTTAGCTTTTGGCTTTTGGCTCCTCAGCCTTGTGGCATTTGGCTTTTGGCTTTTTGCTCTTTGGCCTTTTTACTCCTTCTGGGTAGGACTCAGCTCGGGTGAGACCCTCTCTCTTTGGTGGGAGATTTAGGCTCTTTGTATGCTCTAAGTTCGGACCAGAGCTAGAGTTTGTTCATTATATTGGAGTGCTGTGGAAGAGCTTTTGTACTATTAAAAAACCTTTTTTGGAACTGCACCGGACTCGTGAATTTTCATCTGTTCTCCCGGCGTCCTCGGAGGTAGAAGAGAACCTCTGTCCCGACACTGTTTGGGGACCCCGGCGGCGTTCCCCGACACCTCCTAATAGACTAAATTTTCAGTCTGGCTTGAGAAGAGGCCTATTTCTTCTCCCCCCCCTTCTGAAATCCTTGCCATCCTTTATGGGTCCCTACCATTTCCTCAAACATTTTATTCAGACTATATATCTGACTGTATAAGGTTAGACAGCAGGTAATGAGCATTACACCATGTGAGTGCAACTGGGGGCTCTTGGTGGACAGACATGGATTTCAGGCCTAACCACTATTCCTTGTACAAGTTACAGGACTTGGGGCCAGTCCCCCAGCTCCAGTTCCCTTAGCTCTGGAGACTCAAACAAAATCAGGTGCTTGAAGGGTTTTGAACTTGGACAATGATTTTCTAGAAAGGGCTAGAACAGCATTAGCTCTCCTCATTCAATGCTTCTGTCTTCTTTTTACTACTTGTCTTCTCCATTTCATTCTTCCAAATCTGCTCAGATTCTGATCACCATTCTGTGTCCTTGACCCTACTCCCAGAGACACCCTAACTGCTAATAGGCCAAAAGATGGACACCGTCCTGGGACTATTTCCTTACACCAACTGTGTTTCCTTCCGGTATGTCTATCAGCAATGATTTCAGAAAGTCCTCTATGGGAACATGAGCCCACTGGTGCATTCCAGCAGTCCTTCTATATAGTTATGTCAGAGTACTTGCCATAGGTCATGCAAGAGGATACTGGGCTTTTCATTCATTAGTGGACCTCAAGCTTGAAAGTTATTTTACACTTCAACCTTGTGAACTGTATACTTGGGGTCCAGCTCTTGACGTTCCAGACTATTAGACAACCCAAGGGTAAATATCAAAAGCTGTGGATGCTTGGTGAGGTTGCACTGTCATTCATCTTCTTGGGGTTCTTAGGCGGGAGAGGCATAAGAAGGCTCACTCACAGGTGAGAGTGCCCAGTCTGTGCCCAAGTGTGGTGTCTATACGTTACCATCCTAGCCTGACTATGCTCTATCACACGCACTGCCTCGCCTTATCCAAGCACCATCGGGTGGGTAAAGAGAGGCTTTCTAGAGGTAGCCATGTTCTTATTTTTTTTAAATAGCCACATCTTTATTTAAAGTTAGGATCTGTCAACTTAATGTTTCCCACCAACTCAGGGAGCAGAAACCTTCACAGACTTCACAAGCTTGCTTAGGGGTTACCTTTGTGGAAGCTTTAGCAGCAGCTATTGCTGTCTTTTTTATATAATTTTCTCAGGATTTTAAAAAAAGTTTTAAAATATTGACTACCCTCCAAGAAATGAGGAAGAATGTCACTTTATGATTACCCCAGGAAGATTCTGGAAGACCCCTTGAGAAGACCCAAACAGTTTCCTCTGGGTGGGAAAATGCATCATGGCTGTACGAGGCAGACTGAACATTCCTTTTTCCTCGGGCCTCTAACTCTCCCAACCCTTTGGTCAATCCAGCCAACTGGAGCTGGCCCAGCACTGAACTTGGAGTTCTACCTGGCGTGGCAGTCATGCGGCTAATTCATCAGGGAAGCTGATTACATTTTTTGGCTTTTCAAGGCATAATAAGCAACCTATAGGGGAAGTGTTTTTAAATGATAAAAAAAATCACTTGAGCCCTCAAGAACCTGCTGTGTTGTTTTTGCATATTTCTAAAACACTTAAAATGCAGAAAAGGTGTTATTAAGGGAATAAATAACAACATTTATAAGCTTCCCCTGGGGAGTGGTCAGCTTTGTATAATCTCCTGACACTGTGCTCCTTGTGGATGCTCTGAGCAGACCCTTCTGGACCCCAAGGGTGTACCCTGTCAGAGGATGGAGCCCAGACAGGGGTTGAGCTCACTTCCTAACTTTCTTCTCAGGAGCATTTCCAAGAGAGTCCTTGGGCAAAACTGGCTCTGTCCAGAGGCAGCCATTCCCTCTAGAAGGAGCCCAGTCACCTGGCACAGGAGGTATCTGAGGATTTCTGTATCATGATCATGTTAAAGAGAATTAACCAACAGGATTTCTTCCGTGATGGCAGACTTCTGCATAAAAGCCTTGGGAGGCTCGTTGGAAGGAAGAGTCTGATAGAAACTGGCAAGAGGGTCTCACATGATGGGCACAAAAAGGAAATGCTTCACTGATGAGGAAAAGAAAGGGATGACATGAAGGGAGGTAGGTTCTGGAACCTTCTTTCCCACATTCTGCAATGTGCCTTCTGGACTCAGCCCGATCAAGCTTCCTCACCCACTGGCTCTCTCCTTTCCCATCCAATCTTATATATTTCCTACCAACTCCAACCATCATTCTTTTCCCCAGTCTCAAGATTACTCCATTTCCCTCCTCCATGTGTATCCTTTCCTGTTTAAAGGATTCAAACAATTAAGAGTGATGCCAAACTGCCCTCAACTTGGGAATGGGCATTTGTACACATCTTGATGGAAGCTCGGGGCCCCAAGAAGATTCAAAGGACTCTTATGAAACCGTCACACTAAAAATGGACAGTCAAGGACTCTTTGGAACTTAGAAGGACAGTGATTCTGAGTATGAGCCTGCATCTCCCCTGCATCTTCCCTTTGTACTCTATACCCCTGCCCTGTTGTATGAAGCCTCATGTGAAAGAGGGAATCAAAATAACGCTCATGAAGGAAATGTAACCCAAAGCACAAGAAAACATCATCTCACCCTTGTAAGAACGGCCTATAAAAGAATACAAAGTAATGCCAGCAAGGTATGAAACTCTGGAATAGTTTGTGGGACTGTTCATTGTACAGCTTATGGAGAAACCAGTATGGAGAGCACTTAAAAAATAAAAATGAAAACACCATGATTCTGCAGTATCTTTACCCAAAATACTTACTTGAAAGAGTATTTGTATCCCTGGGTTTATAACATGATTCATAGTTACCAAAACACTGAATCAAGCCAAATTTCCATCAATGGGTGACTAGATACAGAAATTCTAATATATATAATCAATGGAATGAATACTATTCAGCTGTCAAAAAAAGAAGAAATTGTACCTTTTGCTACTGCATGGATAGCACTGAGATGATTACACTAAGGAAAATAAATCAGGAAGGGAAAACAAAGTTACCAATGAGTTCATTGGATGTGAAATAGGAAGAATCAAAAACAAACTGGCATTTAGGCAGGGTATGGGAGGGGGAGGGAACTGGGGACATTGGTGGTGAGAAATGGGCACTGGTGGAGGCGGGTGCTGGAACACTATGTGACCGAAACCTTCAAACATGAACAACTTTGTAACTGTATATCTCACGGTGGTATAATAAAATGTTTAATAAAAAAAAACTGGCAAAACACACAGAAAAGGACTCTCAGATTCTGGGGAAAACATGGTAATACCTGAGGGAAGGAATAAGGGGTGGGAGGAGGGTGGTGTAACTGATCATGCTGGCTAGATGATTTAGATCATGGCTATATCATGCTGCCTAGATGGTTTTAGATCATGACTAGGTCATGCTGGCTAGATGGTCTAGCTGGTACTAGAATGGTGGCTGGAGGGGCACTGAGATTCCACCTGGGAGAAGGGAGATGTTGAGCTTTTAAATGTTATAACCAATAATGAGTCAATAGTTTGTTTCTAAAACTGATGACCGTGATGTGATCATAAGGATAATCACTGGTAGAGGACAAGAAAGGGATAGGATGAAGGGAGGTGGGTGCTGGAACATAGCTTCACTAATGTTGTCCTGACCTAGAGGGAACTGGTGGCCTGGTAGATCTCTAGAACATGACAGGGGAGCCTGAGAGAACCCATGTGGCTGCCAGCAGCAGCAGCTCTAGATGAAGACTCTGAGGAAAGTGTCAAACCTGCCACAGATAGGTCCAGCTTGCATAGCTCTGCAAGACATAAGACCACGGTTGACTCCCAAAACCATTTAGGAGATGTAAGAAAGGGTCTGAGATTCCCAAAGAATGAGAAAAGGCTCAGAAACAGAGAAACATGGAAGGGTGATGGGATGAATCCTTATGGCCCATAAGTGTGCTTGTTACCCCCACGCAAGTGTGGCTGACAAGTTTGGTAACTAACTCTGGAAGGGAGTGTCTGTCTCATGGAACTGTGTAGCTTCCTCCACTCACAACTCTCTTTACACACTTTCTTTTCCAAGAAAGGATTAAGAAATCATAAGCAAAGACATTATACAGGGAAAATAGACATTGTGAGTTATTTTTTTCCCCCTCTTATCCCAAAACTTCACACAGCATTCACCAGCGTGATCCACTGTGACACTCCTTGGCAGAACATTAAGAGTCAGCTCACGGGGTGTGTTTTACCAAGTGTTCAAGCATTAAGAGTCAGTTCACGGGGTGTATTTTACCAAATGCTCAAGCATTTTCTTTACCGAAAAGCCATCATGCTTCCAGTACCAACGGTGGTGGGAGTTTGTACTGCCTCAGTACAGATGAAATTGGTTAATTCATGCAGTTTAAATTATCTCAGTTCCTAAATTGTGGAGTAGTTTTTAAAAATAAAATTCTTCTCACTGGCTGAAGGCTTCTGCATATTGTGGAGATGATGCCGGTTGTTTTAAGTTTAGCCTCAGGCTCGTATTGTCTAATTAGGCACTATCAACCTCAACATAAAACTCTGCACTGTGGTTAGAAAACAAGGAATAAAAATACTCTGCTTCACTTCCCTCCCCCTACCTTTTGGGACTCCCTCAACTCAAATTATTTGTGATGAGGTCAATCTAGTCTTGTTTCCGCTGGGCTTCCTCCCCACTTCTGGATATTTCTGTGCTCCTATAAATATTCTGGATGGGTTTTTTTTTAATGGGATACACTTAAGCTACTTGGACATAGATGAATGCATTTTGGTTTTGCATTTACAGTCTGTTAGATGGGGCTGGAAACAGCGTTCAATTTAAAGACAGTCTTCACTATGAAGCAGGACATCTGAATATTCAACCCTGTGAATGTCCATTAAGGAGAGACTGTGACGCATGGGAACAGGAACTATCTCAAGCTTGGGTACTGTTCCCCTACCCCTTTGACTGTCTCTTTCTTGACTTCTGGTAATTCCTTGCTTGTCTATACTGATCTGGTCTCAGCTGAAGACTCAAGAGGGGCCCGTGGCTAATCTCTGGATTTCCAAAGCTGCTTCTAGCTCTCACCTGAGTCTTTAGCTACCACTGTCCTCCCCACACCCCCTCAGCTTCATCCTTTCAGAGTTCTTGGCCCGACTCCCTAAATGAACTATGGTGTGGCAATAAACTAGGGCCACGTCTGGTGTTAACTCATTTGTTTCCCATCTCTCAGAGATGACTGCTTCTCATTACCTGGTGTGGGGTATACATCTTCAAAGGAACTGCTTCAAGTAGTTTTACTAGTATTTTTAGTTTTTTCAGGCAGAGAAGCGAATTCAGCTCAAGGCACTTGATCCTTCTCTGCTGGGAACTTAAGTCTCTTTGTTTGACTTTAAATCACTGTATCACTGTATTCCCATTCATCGTCGATTTGCTCGGCGGGCACCAGTAACATCTCCATATGACCTGTCTCATGCAAGTACAGCCCAAGAGCACCTGCTTGCTCCAGGAACATAAAGAGCCTCAAACCATTCCATCAGGACATGGGATGAGGTCTATAATTGTTACTGGTATCTGGCATATCAAATACGACACGGGTAGCTTGCCAGGCTCTGCCGTGTGGGTAGCATACTCTTGTAGTCATCTCAAAATCCAGCATTTATTGAGGAACTGCACGGCCAAAGCGGCCGCGCGAGTCGTGCCCTGATAGGCTGGTCTGCTGGGTGGAGTTCTGAAGAGGGGAAGTCCAGGTGTGGAAAATGGAGGTCCTATGGAAAATGGTGGAGTGGGGTCGTCTGGCTTGTTGTGAGGCTCTGCTGGGGTGGCGGGCCAGGGCTAGAACCTGCCATCCCTCCCGGCACCTCATGAGCGGCTGGGCACAGTGAGAGCCAGTAGCAGCTCTGCCTCATGTCTCTATGATTGTGGTAGCATGACTTTAAATAGGGGGTAAAAAAACCTATGGTCAATTTAAGTGAGCCAACAATGTGCAACTTGAATAGATGAAATGGAGGGTGTCAGGAGTACAGGGTGTCTTTAGTCCCACATCCCCATACATGTGGGATGAAAGACATCTGGGTCTATCACTCAGCCCACAATAATGAAGTCAAGAGGTGGCGTATTTACATAGTCCTAGATAGGTAACCTTTTAAACAACATAAAACAATATTATTTATTATCGTGGATATTAATGTCTGGCAGATATGACAAGTGAGCTGAAAGATACATGCCAATGAACTGTGATGGTTCTCTTGGGGGGATGTAACTGGATTTGACAAAGGGAATTGTTTTCTTAATCAGTAACAACTGTGAAAAGTCTTTGAGAAAATGTGATATTAATATTACCACTTCCCTTGAGGACTTTGCTATGTAGACCCAAAAGTCCAGCCACATAAATAAATGATGTGTTAATTCTGAGACAAAGCCTATCTTTAAAAAGTTCAGAGTTGAAGAAATGGGTGAAGGGTCTGGTTAGAAATGGGTGAAGGGTCTTGTTATGAAGGAACACTGGCATGTAACACTAGTTTGCTCTATTTTAAAATGTAAGAAAGCAGATCAATAAAGAAGTAACATTTAATAATGGTGCTACTTACATCTCAGTGATAAAATTAGGTTCTGTCTTAGAATATTAATAGAACTTTTAAAAAAGTTATTTAATTATTATAAACAGCTCACCTAGAGGACATAGTTAATACTAGATATTTTTAAATACATGAATTAAAAACTGATTTAATGGATATCTATAATTATACTGGGACATTTCTATACTCTCAATAAATAAGTGGATAGAAAATCTGCAGGGACATAGAAAACTTAAGCAATTCTACAGGTACCTCCACCTAACAGACATTTAGAGAACCCTCCAGTCAGTAACAGTGGCATATGGTGCATCCTCTGTCTTCAAGTGCTCATGGAACACTTACCAAGACAAATCATATTCAAAGCCATAAAATAAGCTTCAATATGTTTAAAAGAATTCAAGTCAACATCATTAGTCATTAGATAAATGCAAATTAAAGCCACAGTGCAGTACACCTCATTGTGTTTTAATGATTTTGATTTTCATAATCAAGAATTATATGCTTTACATATTTGTGTATTGATCAATTTTTAAGATGTGTGAATATTTTCCATTATGATGGGTACCTTCATTTTTCAGTTTCTTTCACTTCTTTGGAAGCTTTAATTTCAAGTCCCAGTTCCTTATACTTGCTTTTTATTTTCTTTGCTCAAACCAACAAATGTATCTCAGTCTAGTGTCAAGGAGGTTTCTGTCTGTTTTTTTCTTTTCCGTGTACAAGGTTTGAGGTCTTATATGCAAGTCTCAAATCCATTTTGAATTGCTTCTGGTGTGTGGTGAGAGCCTGGAGTTTCATTGTTTTGCATACAGATGCAGTTTACCCAACATCATTTATTGAAGATATTTTCCTTTCTCCATAAGCTATTGGCTCTTTCATCATAAATTAGTTGTTCATCTATATATGGGATTATTTCTGGTATCTCAAGTCTGTTATGTTTTTCTATGTATCTGATTTTATTCTTGCACTCTACTGTTTCACCATATATACCGACTATTATAGCTTTAGAGTACAGTTTGTATTCAAGGGGTGTGATGTCTCCATCTTGGTTCTCTTTTCCCCAAAATGCTTCTGCTCTTTAAGTTTTTTTGTGGTCCTATATAAATTTTTAATATTTATCCTATTTCTATGAAAAATGCCACTAAAATTTTGATAGGGATTATATTGCAGTAATATGCTTTAGATGAGATGACCAAATTAATAACATTAATTCTTCCAGTCCATTAGTAGGGAATCTTTCCAGTTCTTTGTGTCTTTTTCTGTTTAACAATGTTTCATATGCTCATATTTTTTAATTTTGTGGTGTTTTGACATAGAGAAGTTTAACATTTATAGTCAAATTTATGTCCTTTAGAAAATGTGTCAAAATCCCTCCTCTAGGAAAGATCTTAAATAATCTAACATATTTTCTTACAGCTTTATATCATAGTTACATGTGTATTGCTTTATCAGCTATTGTCTTAATAACCTCATCAATTCATTTATTCTTTATTAATAACTACATCATCACATCTCCAAATCGCATTATATGTCCAGCCCATCTGATTTTCGATGCCTTGGCAAACGAGACAGCGTCCCTGATTCTGGAATAGCGACGGAGGTCAGAACTCCGAATTCCTTCTCTCACTTGAGTGAGGCGTGATATTCCAAGCATAGCTCTTTTCAATTCCTCTCTGGGAGACCCGAATAGCATTCTCATCCTGCTTTTGTAGGGCCCAGGTCTCTGAGGCGTATGTTAATGCAGGGAGAAGGGTGGAGTCAAAGAGATGTGCCCAGAGCCGGAAGTTCTTTGTTCTTTTAGCTATTTCTTCCATGCCTTTGAAGGGATTCCATGCTGCTCTCTTCCTCCTGCGCAGCTCAGGTTTTAGGTCGCTCATCATGTTGATTTCTTGACCTAGGTACACATAACTGCTACATTCAGAGATGTTTGTTCTATTGAGAGTGAATGGGGCCTCTGGAACTAGTTCATTCTTCATAAACATAGTTTTCTTTAGATTCAGCTGTAGACCTATCTTTCCACATTCTCTGTCGAAGTCAGCCAGCGATTTGGAGACAACCTCTGGACTAGAGCCATTACCAACTGGATAACACGGGATGTCAAAAGATCACGTGGCCGCCCACCTACAAGATGGTCAGACTTTCTTGTCAAGACCCTGAAGGAACGGTTTGAGGCTCTTCATATTCCTGAATCAACCAGATGACATTGGGCTACATTGGCATGTGATAGGGTCCAATGGAAATGTTACTGGCGCCCGCTCGAGCAAATCGATGAATAACGGGATTCAAGTGATCAAGTGATCAAGTGATGTGAGACTGAGGAGGGGCACGCTGAGGTCTTTCTGAGAATTTGGAATCTTGGCTGGATTTACTCTGTTTTGTCTTGGCGTCATGTTTGCAAGCAGGTGGCTTGCACATATTCTTAGTTAACAATGGAATTTGGGAATTATTAACAACAGAATTATTAATAATGGAATTCCAAAGACCAAGCCACTTTGGAATCAGTCCCTTTACCCCTGTTTTCTCCCATGGAAAAACTGATGTACTTAGGAAGGGATGTTTGTCTGAGGCTAACACTTGGGTTCGTAGGTTTGGGTACCTGCCTTCATTTGGGTTCCCGAATACAGGTCCTGAGACAAGAACTGCTCTGCGAGTTTAAGACTCTCATAAAGGGAGACACATGGTAGAAGATGACTCAATGTATCATCACATCAAACTTATTTTTTTATTAGTAACTACATGCCATATGGTCGAAGATACATCAACGTATCATTTGATAAGACTGAGTTTGGACCTGTTTTTCTCTGGAGTTCCACATAAGTAAATACCATGCGTTCCTTTGTTATTTTGGACCTCTTTAATGTAAACTTTAGAGTAAATGTTTCAGACTGATACCTACACTACACACTCCCTAAAGATAGATCTAAGTCTTTTTAGTTTACAATAGCGTCCCCAGTATCTGGAGTAACATTTGCCACCTGGTAGAAGTTGAATAACTACTTGGTACCTGAAACAAAGGAACCATTTCTAGATTGAGGCTCCCTTTGTTCTGCTGGGCTACCCCAATAAAGGACAACAGACCAGGTGTCTAAAATGCATTTACTGTCTCCCCATTCTAGGATTTTGCAGGCCCAGGTACCCTCCAATTCCTCTAGGGGAAAATCCTGCTTTGACTCCACTTCTGGTCCCCTCAGCATTGCCTTATGGCTGTGCTAACACAATTTTTGTCTCTTTCCCCCAGCCCTCTTCCCTGTGTCTCCTCCTAAAAGGATGCATACTGGGCCTAGCGTTCACCTTCTCCCAGCAGGACCTATCTTACCTAATTAGACCTGTAAGAACCCAGTTCCCAAATGCTGTGTACTGAGGCGGTGGGATTTGGAAGTCAGCATAGTTTGAGTGTTACACACTAACAACATCACCGTGGCAATAGTGGCTCTCTTCTTTTAAACAGTTCTTCATACATCCCTCTACCATTTTATTCTGTTTATTTCAGAGAACCATGTATTTTGATATTAAAAAAAGACTATTGCTGTTCCATTTATTGATTAGTCTCCCACATGCAGTAGCTTTCTTGACCTATGTGCTGACGTTGTTTTTCCCCTCCCCTTCCCTTTGTTGGTGGTGTCATGAGCAGGACTTGCAGATGGAGTTTGTACTTTCAGTTGTAGTGCTTTCTGAAGGGGCGTAGCTTCCCTTGTTGCATTAATACCATCAGTACAATGCTAATTACTGGATATTCTGACCTCAATGAGAACATAGAAATATTTCACAAGTTGGCCAGAGTAACTATACAGTAGGTCAGCTTGCACATGGCTACCCATGTTCGACCAGCCCATATATGGTGCCCTGAGCCCACCAGGAGTGATCCCTGAGAACAGAGCCAGGAGTAAGCCTGAGTTTGGAATTAGAAGTGCCATTGTATTTCTAGATTCCTATAAAAGTTTTATTATGATTTTTAACTTTTAGAAATGCTTCCTTTTCTGCATTTATTGAAATGATAATATGCTTTATCTCGTCTAATCTATTAATCACTGTATCACTGTATCACTGTCTTCCCGTTCATCTTCGATTTGCTCGAGCAGGCACCAGTAACATCTCCATAAGACCTGTCTCATGCAAGTAGAGCCCAAGGGAACCTGCTTGTTCCAGGAACATAAAGAGCCTCAAACCATTCCATCAGGTCATGGGAATGAGGTCTATAATTGTTACTGGTATCTGGCATATCAAATACGACATGGGTAGCTTGCCAGGCTCTGCCGTGTGGGTAGCATACTCTTGTAGTCATCTCAAAATCCAGCATTTATTGATGAACCACGCGGCCGTAAGTGGCCGCACGAGCCGGGCTGTGATAGGCTGGTCTGCTGGGTGGAATTCTGACGAGGAGGAAATCTGGATGTGGAAAATGGAGGTCCTCATGGAGTGGGGGGGTCGTCTGGCTTGTTGTGAGGCTCTGCTGGGGTGGCGGGCCAGGGCTAGAACCTGCCATCCCTCCTGGGCACCTCATGAGCGGCTGGGCACAGTGAGAGCCAGTAGCAGCTCTGCCCCATGTCTGTCTCTGGATTAGCATACCTGGGCCGGATTAAAAAAGATGCAGCAGGGGTGGATCTCGATGAGCCAGGCTGTGATAGGCTGGTCTGCTGGGTGGAGTTCTGACGAGGAGAAAGTCCAGATGTGGAAAATGGAGGTCCTCATGGAGTGGGGGTTTGTCTGGCTTGTTGTGAGGCTCTGCTGGGGTGGCGGGCCAGGGCTAGAACTTGCCATCCCTCCTGGGCACCCTCATGAGTGGCTGGGCACAGTGAGAGCCAGTAGCAGCTCTGTCCCATGTCTAATCTATTAATATAGATTTTATTGCTAAATTGTCTAATGTTGACAGCTTTGAATCTCTGGCATACGCTGTATTTGATAGGCAGTTTTTATTTTTATAAAAGTTCCTGAATTCAAGCTGTTTATGTTATATTTAGATAAGTGTTTCATGTATACTTTCAATAAAATTGGTCTAGAACTTTCTTGTCTCATTTAATGGCTGTCAATATAGGTGTGAAGATTTTTACTCGTTTTCTAAAACTAGTTGAACACTTTCCCTACTTTCTAGAAGAATTTCTAGAAATTCTGATGATTTTATTTTAACCATAAACTACCTCACCCATTTAGTCCTGAAATCTAATTGAATTTTGCAATAAGATATGATTATAAATATATTTATTTATCCCCTGGTTCCCTCCAGTTTTTCCTTTTTATAACCTTTCTGACATAATTTCATTCTTGCTCATTCAGAGTGGGGCAAGAGGTCAAGTCCTTATTCAGAAAGCTCAGTGGATATAAGCTTTTCTTCATCCCTCAGGACTGTCACCCAAATACATTCTTTTTAAAAAATTCTTTTCCAAAATGCAAAACAAAACAAACCATTGACGACATGGTTCTTCCTTTCTATAACTGATGCCATTTTTATTCCCAAAAAAGTTTATGTTCCTGGGGACGGAGCAATAGCACAGTGGAGAGGGAATTTACCTTGCATATGGCCAACCCGGGTTTGATACCCAACATCCCATATGGGCTCCCAACCACCGTTAGGAGTAATTCCTGAGTGCAGAGCCAGGAGTAACCCCTGAGCATTGCCAGGTGTGACCCTAAAAGCAAAAATAAAATAAAATAAATAAATAAGTAATTCCAGCTCTCATATTTCTGTTATTACAGTGTTTTGAACATAATTGATTTGAAACCTTGGTTTAGAAATATTTCAGGAGTGGCAATTCAAATCAAACTCCCCTTGTTGGTGGTTCAGGTTTGTATCTTCACTTTGGGAAATCTAATGGGGCTTATTGTATAGGATCCCACATTGTATCTTCTACTTGACTTTAAAGTACTAGGAAAAATACAGCAGTACCCAGATTGCCTTTGCTCAGTTCAATGAGTACTAGAACACCATGGCTCCAGGTGTAATTTCCAATACTGTAATTTTGAGTGTACGTGAGTCTCTTCCACTGATCTCAGTGCCTGCTGACTTAACGGCAAGTGCCCGCAATGAAGATGAGTAAACAATACCTAACAAACAGACTTTCTAATGTCTTACATTTTCCATTTCCTCATTATTTTCTCTGATTTTATGTTCGTTTCTGATTTCACAGGGGCTCTGGGGAGTTTGACACGGATCCTGTCCTTGTTGGAGGAGAAGTTGCGATCCTACCCAGCCCCGTGTGGTGCAGGGTGCAGACACTGTGGTTTCCCAAGTTTGGATGCGGGGTACAGGAACCTCTCCTCTCCCGGGTTCGACTGTGTGCCTGGAGTCTACATGGGGTGACAATGGTCTGACTCATGTCAGGGAGAGGAGCAGTGACTTTTGCATGTGTGCTTCAGTCAATCTGGATATGAAACCGGTCATAGAAAATCTTTGAATGTTTCAAAACTCTTGGGACAGTTACACCACTAACCTAGATGCCAGGAGGGAAACAGAAAAGACCGAAATTCATGGCTCATTCTTAGTCAAAGTGAAAAATCCTTATGCCAGGACAGAGTGGAAAGAGCTAAAGCTCCCAGAGATGGACCTTCACCAGCCTATGTCTTCCAGGGCTGGAGGTCTAGGAGGCTGAGTGATGGCCAGCAGATGTAGTTGTCCTCAGCACTGAGCCACAGTTGGCCCGTACAGTGTGAATCAACAAGTGAAGCCCTGTAAAACTCTTGCTTATGGGTGCATGTTTCTATCTTGTTTTTATATATTAATGTTTTTATCTTTAAATATACATATAAGGAGTCATAAAGACAGTACAGAGGTTAAGACATTTGCCTTGCACTTGGCCAACACTGGTTCCAATCCCCAGCACTGCTGTGGTGTGTGCAGAGCAATGCTAGGACTTATTTCTAACTAGAGTCAGGAGTAAGGCCTGAACACTGTCAGGTGTGGCCCGAAACCCAATATATAGTAGACATCAGCTAGGAGAGGTAGAAATTTCAGTTTCAAAGTGATAAGCAGTAAGATAGTTTTCTTACAAAAGACAAGGTCCAAGTGAGTGGGGCTGTCTGATTCAAGAACCTATGTTCTGGGCCAGAGTTATAGTACAGCAGATAAGGTATTGGCCTTGTACATAAGTGACTGAGGTTCAATCCCTCCAACCCATATGGTTGATCCCCCAAACCAACCTTACTCTTAGCTCTGACCTCTGAGCCCAGAGCCAAGAGTAAGCCCTGAGCACTGTCAGACATGGCCCACCAACAAATCAAACAATAAAAAAACATTTGTTCTGGTTCTTTCTTTTGCTCCTCTTCCTTCTCCAGTGTGTCAGCTTTTTCCTCTGCCACCTTTTTACATGGTCACAACTGACAGTTACCACAGTTCAGGCATAACCTGACCTGTCAGCATGTGAAGAAAGAAGAGCCCTCTCTCTCTTCCCCTCCCTCTAGCTCTTGCGCTTTCTCTCTCCTTTATTCCTTCTTCCCCTGTTTTTCTTTCTTGTGAGAGAAAACCTTCCAAGAAACCCTCCTGGAGACACTCCAGGCACAGACTTGTGTCACATATTCATGACTAAGTCAGTCACTTCATGGAACTAAGAGCACTGTGCCTGCCTTAGAATGACCAGGACTGGCTCTGAGAGTGGACAGAACCTCCTTTGAAGCCTATGACTGAATGGGAGAGAGTGGAGATAGGAATTAAAGGTTTTCTTTGAAATGAAGGAAGAGGGAGTGACGGGAAGTGGAAGCAAGCGAAGAGATCAATAGTGGGTACTACATCCACTTTCCTTCAATCAGGAGGCTTCCTAACCTGGTGCCGCCCAGAAAGGGATCAATATTTGCTCTGGTGGTATTTGGAACAGACCAGAAGTAACCATAAGAGACAAGAGTGACTGTTCCAGCAGTGAGAGAAAGCGATCAATATGGGGCTACCCATGGATATTGGCTCATTTCCTCCAGGACCAGTTCTTCATTATTAGCTGCTGTTGCCTCCCTCTCCCTGCAAAGTCTAACCTAAAAAGCCAGAAGCTACTAGCTTTAAAAGTGCTGTCATGTGGGCTTTGGTGCCCTTCAAACAGCAGAATTAACAGTACGCTCCAGAATGTGCTCCTACGAGGTGCCAACAGCCAAAAAGCACAGACAAGTAGGTGGCTGGACTGAGTCTACTGGGATAGATCGCTCTGGTTGCGAGGGCATTGGAAACTCTTGTACATATTTGAGTTTATGCAATTCTAGTGTGGTGTTGACAGCAGCAACTGGGACATACATATAGAAGTATTTTACCTACAGTGCCAACCTAGATAGGGACCAATAGGAAACAGAAGATGAAACTGAACTCAAAGGTTCATCTTCACTGATTCTCCCTTTGAGTGACTGCCGTAGATGAGTATTTCTCAATTTGGAGCCATATGGCCCCCTATGGGCCCTCAATATATGGGGGACTAGCTGAAAACTGTGTAAAAATAAGCTATGCCATGAGACTAGGGTGGGGTGCACTCAGTAGGGTGAGGGGGCCACAGGAAGAAAGCAAGGTCAGAGGGGAATATGGTCAGAAGAGGGTTAAAAACACTTTAAATGGCCTCTGTTAAAACTGTAGTTGCAGGGCCATCATGGTCCGAGATTTTGGCAGAAATGCAGCTTCTGAAGTGCATCTATGCAAGGACCTACTGAAACCAGATACCAGCCTCAAAGACCAGGTATAACTTTGAGAACCATTGTTTCATGTTGTTGCTCCTATATTGTGTTTTTCCTAGAATTCTGGTAGCTCTTAAGGGTGGGAGTGAGGTTAGGAGGGTTAAAGCACAATGGCTAAGGCCCCAAATACACTCTTCCAGAGATCCAGAGAAAGATCATTAACTAGCTATAAGAAACTAGTGATAACAGTAAGGCCTGTAGGAAATAGACCAGAAACTTGCCCTGAACTGGTAGACAAGACATCAACCTGCAACAGAGCTCAGTATGCCTCAGTGACATGCATCGTATAAGGGGAAGCTTGTTTTGGAAGAGGGAGGCCACACCTGGCAATGCTCAGGGATTACTCCTGGCTGGCTCAGAGAACTTTATGGGGTGCCAGGGATTGAACACAGGTTGGCCATATGCAAGACAATGGTCTCCCTGCTGTACTATCCACTTAGCTCAGAGGAAGACTTTTATGAAGGAAAAACCATACATTTGTTCTGCAAATGTTTGTCTGGCTCTGCACTGTGAAGCTCTGGGAGGAACTTGTGACATTATAGGCAGCTTAGAATCACCATGTGGCATAATGGCCAGCTAACCCACTCCCGAAATTAAAGCAGTTTAGATCTAGAGAGGATCATTATGATCGTAACTCCTCCCATGCATAAACTGAAGAAAGTGAAGTTCTTGTCCAAGATCACATGTTTAACTGAACAGCAGACCCAAAACCTTGAAACCCAAATTTCTACCTTAGAAAGTGGGTCCTTAGACACTAATTCAAAAAGGATAAAGAGCTAGATGTTGAAAAACATTGGTTTTATTTCCTTAACAACAAAATCCAACATAAGTATCTCAGAAGACGGAAATGGCTAGGAAAATTACATTAAATTCTGTAGCTAAAATTTTATTTAGTGATTTGAAGTATATTTAAGTGTTTATGTATTACATCAAACACATGCATATATTGTGTCTATGAATACATATATGCATAAATTGCATATGTAAAGCTGCATGTTGCAGAGCATGTACATGAAGAAGTCATTCGAGACCCTATATCCGACTAGAGAAAGTTCTAACTTCACATGGTTGTGATGCTTGATCTCTCTTATCTCCATCAGTATAGGTGCTCATGTGTATAAATCTAAGTATACAGACATGAGTTTATTTTTAAATTCACCTTTTATTTTCCCCTCCCCATATAAAATCAGTGAGTGTAAGGTAGAAATTAATGATGGGAGGAAAGTTAAGCCTGTTAAAGTATGTGTGAGGCTAAGTACAGTGGATTTTTAAGGTTTATGTGCTTCTGATGGATATTTTCAAAAGTGAGTCCAAAGCCCTATGTGCTCTGTGCCTAGCTGAGCCTATAACCCACCTCATTCGAGTGAAGTGTTTGGAGTGGGTCTTAACTGCCTCTTCCTGCCCTAAGGAAACTGGCCTGAATGAAGAGAATATGGTATGCCAGCAGAGTTCCTTACTGGACTGTATCAAGACTATGAGGGAGTAGCTAAAACTGCAGACCAAAATTGCATCTGATAATTACACAGCCCCTCTCAAGTTACACACATCCAAATCCTCCTGGGAACAGTATGTGAGTAAGGGAATTGGGTTTATGTTGCTCTGTCTAATCCCCTCATTCCACACTCTGGATCTTCGTCCACATGCCAACACTGCCTGAGCAGCAGTGTGTGACTCTGCAGTTGGTTTGCTTTAGAGAATGTTCTGGTATTTGTTTCCCATCAGAGAATGTTCTGGTATTTGCTCAAGAGTCTTTAAGAACGAGATGACATACTTGGAAGACCTGGTTTTTCAATAAAATGATCTGTAAAATGACTTTATTTGTTAATCCTAAAGAAAAAAGGACTTTTCTTCTCTACCACAGGTTCTGTTTGTGCTTCTGAACCCCCTTAGTCTTCAGAAGTGCTCCTAAAGGAAGGAACTACATAAAGTCCCTTTGAGAAGAGGCACCTCTTCCATATCACGCTTTAACCTGGAGATGGCTTCCAGTATCCATTCTGTGTAGTTACATAAACCTCTCCTTGGTAATAAGAGGACAGTGGCACAAGAGCTACTTGGTGCCCACGTATCCCACCTGCATGCCACGTGTCGCTATTTATATGAAGACCATGATGGCCAACACAGAAATATTTATCATATAGGGTTTATAGGATTATTAACTTACAGAATTTATTCTTTTGTCCAACTTTGACTACACTATTTATTCTTTAAAAAATTTCATTAAAATGAGCCAGAGCAGTAATCCAGTGGGTAGGGCATTTGCCTTGCATGTGGCCAACCTGAGTTCAATTCCCCAGCACCCCATATCCTATATGGTCCCTCAAGCACCACCAGGAGTAATTCTTGAGATCAGAGCAACAAGTAACCCCTGAGCATTGCTGGGTGTGACCCAAAAAAGAAAAACTATTAAAAATAAACCTATGCTATTTCCAGAAATTTTTACAGCCTCACTATTTCCTTCTCTCAGTTCTCTGAATATATCTGCCACAGAGGAATTTATGCTTTCCCCACCCATTAGGCAGAGGGAGCCCCGTTTTTTTGAGAGAATATTCCTTTCTTTGAGCATGCAATTTTCGTGGACACTTTCCTAAGACAAGTAATGCAGGACTCTAACTTGAGGGCTCTGTGGAGCTACTGGGTTGGTTGCAGTTTTTGTACTGGCTGTGAGATTCTTGAAAAGAGCAACGAGACCTTCAGAGAATGGGTGAGTTTACTGACACCAAGACTCCACTGCTGATTTGCTGGAGAGCTGGAAAGCTCTCGGGACTCTTCAGCAGATGCTAGGTTGTAGAGCCAAGAAATTCCCTTGAAAATTGCAAACTTCTGGAGTCATCCTTAGAAACAGGTTGGAGCACAGTATTTATTTTCAACAAAGGATCCTGGGGTCCAGGAGAAGTGTTAGAGTCTCATGATGCACATGCTTGATTCACCTCACTGCAGGACTGGTGCTTAACAGCCACTGGGGAATACACCGAAGCATCCAGAAGAGACTATTTAAAATCAGGGCACCAGATATTCCCTGGTATATCTGAGCAAGGGGATATCCTGAGCTACCAACTTGAAATCTGCTGAACCTGCTGGCCTAGACTGTCAGAAGCTGTGGTCATCCCTGTCGTGCTGCTGTCTGCAGCGTAGGGGTGGTGGAAAACACAAGCACCTCATCTTACTGGGAGAGTTTTCTGGGTTTTGCTTAGGGGGCCACAGGCAATGGTGCTGGGGGCCACTCCCAGCTCTTTGCTGGGGGATTTCTCCTGGCAGTCCCTGGGGGACCATGCAGTACTAGGAATTGCGCCTCTCTCCCATGCAAAGCAAGCACTCAACCCATTGAGTTACCTCTCTACAAGAATTTTTTCTACAAAAGGGAGGCCCCAGACATTTTTCTGGTTCAATAGTACCCAGGTCTGAGATTTATTAATGCAAGGAAGACCACTAAGCTGATCAAGTTTCTGGCCCTGGGAGCAAGGAATGGGGAAAAGGTTATTCTTTTGCTGATGATGGGATCTTGCATGTAAGACTTGAATACCCTTGATAACTGTTTCCCCCTTGGAATTGAAACCCCTTTCTCATGGGCGAGGAAAAAAGTATGGGTTGGAAATGGAGAAACTCCTGGAGTCATTTCCATCCCTAATTGCAGTGATTCCTGACACCCTTTCTTCCTTCTGTTTTGTGGGATAGGTCAGCATTCACTTGGAAGCTTCCATTTCTACCTAAGATGGTTTGAGCTGCCTTTCCTACATGGTCATCAAGAGTATCCTAATTTAAGTGCCTGGATGCTGGCTGGCCCCTGGTCCATCCTACTGGCCACTGCAGGGTGGCCAATCTTCAGAGGATCTGATGGTGAGCTACTGGCAATTTCTCTCAGCAGCTGTGCTGGGAAAAGGTGGAGCACAGCTGCTGCTGTCAGGAACACACACGTTTGTTGCTCCTGGCTGCCATGGGAGAATTCCTCCTACCTCTGTTCTAGGAATCCAGACACCCAGGTGCGGAGGGGCTTTGAGTACCAATGGCTTTGTGCCACATCATTCTGTGATCAAGTCAATGATGAACAAGCCACTCCAGCAGTGTGCCTACTCTCTCCTTTGCTGGGAGGTTTCCTCCCACACCCCAGAGAAGCCCCAGAAGCTCACTCACATATTTCAACTGCCCCAGACCATGGGAGCAAGTATATGACCTACAGAGCTCCCCCCAGTCCCCACTCATGCCCTGAGCTGCTGCTGGGGTGAGATCTGGCCACCCCTATAACACTAAACTGAAATATACAGGTCGGGAAATGAGTGAATGAATGGTTATTGAGTATCATCGTGCTTTGGGGCTTTGGAAGTTTGATGAGATTTTTGTGACCCCCAAATATCCTACAGGAGTTTATTTATTTCTATCAGTATCAGGTGAAATATGCACCTCATCTGGGTTCTTGGCCCAGGGTGTATTCTATGAGCTACATCTAAAACAACTGGAGAGTGGAAACCCACAACCCCAAATCAAACCAAAACACCAACATTTCATCTTGACTTTATCTCCCATTCAGTACAATTTTCAAACAAAACCTCTGCAACCTAGCTGTTCCTTCATTCCTTCTTGGTAAACTAAAAATATCTACCTTTCTCCTTATTACTTCCAAACAATAACACAAAACTGTTTGCACAGAGGTGAAGAGATGAATCTAAGGTCATAAAATTCATTCATTGGAGCTCTCATACCTACGCTCTTGGGTCAGAGCTAGGTTTGCCTAAGACTCCACACTTATTTAGTTAAACAAATG
Organism: Cryptotis parvus; assembly: GCA_021461705.1. Taxonomy (NCBI): domain Eukaryota; kingdom Metazoa; phylum Chordata; class Mammalia; order Eulipotyphla; family Soricidae; genus Cryptotis; species Cryptotis parvus. The sequence goes on from JAJIBD010021497.1 coordinate 801,561, forward strand.
GGCATTGAGGGCCTCCTGTGATCCAGACTCCAAAGGAAAAAGTATCGCAAGTCACATGCTCTAGAGGAAGGGGAAATTGTGTGAATCAGGCTGCAGCCCACTCCGATCACCCTGTCCCCCTTGCCCAATGATCCCTGTGGCCCAGTTGCCTTCCTCCACTGGCTCTGAGCCTGCCCATCTCTTGAGTGTGACTACTGGGCTGACCCCCCATTAGAACTGTCTTAGGAGAGAAGAAATCAGCCCTGAGAATAGTCACCCACATCCTGTTTTACCTGCAGCCTCTTAGCCGCAGACCCAAGAGGGAATTAGGCAATGTGCAGACCTAAAGGAGAAAATGCCCCAATGATGCTCTTTATGGCTGTTTTTGGTCTTTCTTGACCTTCAGTGACACAATCCTGTATTTTGAAGTCCAGGATAATTGGAAATAAAATGAAATCTCCGATGTTCCAAGTTCATAGCTCCTCAGACAGAGCAGAGGCTGGCAATGTATTTGCACTGAATATTAAGTACCCTGTATTCACTGGCAAGGTAGAGCACCCTCAAATCTGCCCCTTCTTGTATCTGGGGTAAGAGACAATCACAGTTTAATGAGCACAAAGATACATACGTTGTGCACTGAAATCTCTCACCATGGAAGAACAAGGAATTTCCAAAAGAATGAAAATAAGCCCCCAATACCAGGCATTTTAGGAGGCAGTATTCCTGTTTAAATTTTAAACATTTACATTTTACAGCAAAGTGACATTTCTAAAGGGATTATATTGCCCATTTGCAGCCGTTACTTGCTGCTGGTCATGGGTTTGGGGCTGGAGCTGGGTGATGAATCAAAGACACCCTTTGTGTTATGTCACTAAGCAACTCCCCCCTCCTCTGTCACTCAGAGCCTGGGCTGGGCACACAGCCTGTGGCATCCACACCACACGGCAGTTTACAGGTCTTGATTCACGCCAGCCAAAGTTTCCTGAAGAAAGGGAAGCTGGGGCTGGGCTCAGGCCACATCTCAGTGACTGCTGAGAGTAAAACATGGAGAAAGGGGGACTGGAATACATAGATGAGGATGGCCTGGCCCTTGGCTTCAGGTTCCCTGATCAACTGTCTGGAATGATGCTTCACCTATAGAAGGCAAATGCATGTGGGGCTGACTCTTCTGCCACCCAAAACCAACATCACAAGCTGATCCATCACAGGTTCTTGCCTGCTGAGCCAGACATGGTCTGGGAAGCGTGCTTGATCCACATTCCAGACGGCCACTACCAGCCGATGAGCTGGCACACAAGCTGAACCTATTTGTCATCCCTGCGCTGATCTAGCTGCCAAAGCCTATTTCTCATCTCTGCTCATTCGCAGTAAGACCGGAGGCTTCAGGTACTTCCCACCTATGACTGCCTCTGGAAATAACAATTCTGCTGACCGCTGGAATAGTCAATATTTGTGCTTCATTTGGGCCAAGCACTTTAATGGATGAAATCACGGGCCCTCCCCACAATGTTTAACCCACAATTCTCACAAGATACCAACATAACTATGCTGCATAAAATACTGTCACTTAGGACGTGTATATTGATACCACATGGTGTGATCCAATCCCTCCAAATTCCCATTTCACCATGAACAGAAAACTCAAAGTTCTGGGGCTGTCAGACCTTCAAGTGACAGTTTTGATCCTAAGCAAGCAGAACAAATTGCCTCTGGACAAGGCAAACTACAGCCAAGACTGTGAAAATGGACAGGCTATAAAGATGTCCCTACCACTGTCCTGTTTACTAACAATGCCCCCTTCTTTTGTCCCCAGAACCCTACCCTAGTCTGTACAAACTCCCTAGTGAGCTGCATCTGGGAACAAAGCCAGCACTGCCTCCATGTGTCAAGCTTTCTGTCGCTGGCTGGACCAGGCAGTTCTGACACAGACCAGAAAGCCAAAACCATTGGAGCTTCTCTTGACTTTTGGAATGGTTGCAGGGTGGTAATCAGGACACGTGTATTGAATCTGTAAATGCTGATAAAGGAATGCACTTGCCCATGGTACAAAAAGCACATGTACACATATGTGCTCTGTGAATTGCAATATTTTTCACCTGGGAATGACTGAAGGTCATGCCCAGCTTCCTAAGGGAGAGGTAGTGATCTGATTACCAGTTTCTCCTCCATTCTGATGTCTGGAACTTCTCAATCCTCATGAATTCCCAATACTGTCTATTCCTTCTTTCATTCACTCCTTTGGACACTCTATTCTGTATGGAGGCCTTGCCCAGTTCTTGGACGAAGATTAGATTTACTCCTGCCCTTCAGAGCCTGCCAAGGAGACAAACAGCTAAACAGATCAACAGAGAAGTGTAAATTGTGCTTTAGTAAACAGAAACTGCTTGAATGTGGAGGAATCATACTGAAACCTTTCCCAAAAATCAGGGAAGGCTTTCTGCAAGAGTTGGTATTTTTTTTCTTGATAAAAATAAAATATTTCACTAAATAAGAATCAAGGTAAGACAGAGAATGGAACAGTGTGCTAATAATTGTCAAAAGTGCTAATAACAGCCTAGAACTCAGCATTAAATACAGGCAAAAAGATACACATGACAACCTTTTAATGCATGTATTGTAATCCACAATGTGGAAGGGAAGGGAAGGAGAAAGAGATAGATAAAAAGAGAAAGAAATAAAGAACCTGCCATAGAGGCAGGCTAGGGGAGGGGGAATCAGGGACATTGGTGGTGGGAAATGGGCACTGGTAGAGGGATTGGTGCTGGAACACTATATGACCGAAACCCAAATATGAACATTTTATGAACATCTTTGTAATTGTATATCTCATGGTAGTATAATAAAATATTTTTTAAAAAATCAAGTTTTTACCAAATCTTTGAATGTATAATTTGCATGCAACAAAGTACATCCACTTAGGACATGTGTTTAATGATTAGATTAGGTAATATGTCTGTGTAACCACATACAAAGATGTAGGACTCATTTCTATCATCCCCCAAAATCTCTGTATAACATCTCAGACCATCCCTAGCCTTCAGGACCTATATAAACATGACTTGTTTCCTGTCACTATGTATGATACAGAGTTGTGTTTTCAGGGATTTCCAATAATCTTGGAAATCAGGGAAGGTCACTGACTTTCAGATTTGGTGCAATATCAGTAGAACAGACATTCTATGAACAGGATTAGAATCCACAGAAGTAGGATAAATTAACAGGGTATTGAAACCTGCAGTTAGAGTAACTGAATCTAACAACTCACTGCTCTCTCCCTACTCCTCCAGGAGTCAGTATTCATCTTGGTGATGGCTTTTGCTTCTGATAGGTTACAGAATGTGAGGATAAATTAATTCCACTTAGATTTTAAGAGGAAAAGAGATTCTGTTTGAGAGCTGGATAATGAGTTCAAGAAATACCATTTAGTTCAAGGCAAAGGAGTGGAACCCAATGAACAAAAAATTAACTTCATCTGAGAGAAAATGAAAAGTTTTCTGGAAGAGGCAGTATCTGACCCAGACTAAAACACCAGAACAGAACAAAAGGAGTTCCTGGTATTGACAGCAGCAAGTCACCAAATAAGGTGATCACTGATTGCTCATTACAAAGTGGCTGACTTGCAAAGTATGGCTAGCAAATCACCAGCAGTTTGGCACTGGTGGAATGCCCAATGTCCAGGGCAGCGATGAGAAGAGGGAGATACTAGTGTGGGCACTTCACAGCTCTGGGGAGCAGGTGAGAACCTTGACTCTCTCAGTGCTGAAGCCAAGGTGGTAGCTGTGAGAAGGGAGGCTACCTGGCTGTTGTGTTCCTTCTGTCCATCAGGAAATCTGGCCCTGCCTGGGAGAAGCGCCAGTCACCCCCCAGTGGCCTTCTAACCACAGTGCCACAGCCTGGGTCCATTAGGGAACCTGGTAGCAGCCACACCTGGGTGATGTCTTTTGCCTACTGAGTGTCACCGTGTCAGCTGCCTTGAAATAGCTGCAGAAAAAGCCCCATTGCTGGGTTTTGTCATCGGTCCATGTTGCCAGGCTGATTTTAGGGGTGGGGGAGAGAGATAGAGACAGAGCAAACTATAGCAGTATTCTGAATGAGGTTTAGGCTCTAGCATTCTCTGCACCCCTGGATACCACTCATCCTAGTTCCCACCAGGGGACCCCTCCAAGCAGTGCAGGGCCCTGAGGGGCACAGTTTGAAAGTCATGAAGTAAGGGGACAAGAGGTCTGTATCTTTTCGTCCCCAGAACCTGAGATTCTGGGTTCCACCTGCAGACACCAGCATTGGTCAAGTTGGGGTTATCTGGCTTCTCTGGCAGGGTGACAGTCCAGCCTGTCCCCAGTCCTGTGTTGATGCTTCCCAAGTGGGCAGCAACCTTGGAAGAGAAACCCCATCTGCCCTCGACCTGTGATTCCCTCCTTCCTGCCTCATTTCTGTTATCCTCATCCTGTCCCTCAGCCCCAGCTGCCCTCTGTTGGAGTTGGGGCCATTGCTGGCTTTCCCCCCTTTATCCTTGCATAATTAAGGTTCTAACAAAGGGGCTAATCTCCACTAAACAGGCAGGTGGTAGAATTCGAACCTACTGAGCCAGACGCTGGGGAGTCCGTCCCACCCCATAGGCAGGTGACATTGACTCTTGCTCTAGTGACAAAAAATCCCTTCTCTAGGATCCCTACTCCCCAGCCACAAGCTCCAAGATCCTGGGTAAATGAGAGGTAAAAGGGTCACATAGTTCTTTGTCAGAGATTTGTCTTCTTCATCTCTTCTCACATGGCACTCAAATGAAAATTTCATTTCTGCTTCGGAAGCTCATCATTTCTGGATTTACTTTTCCTTTTCTACACACACAATACCACAGGGTGGAATAAGAGACAGGAGGGCACAGGTATTCCTCCACACATACAGTGGTACAAGATAGTCACATTGTCATCGTCCTTTCAACCTGCTGTCACTCTTCCTCCCTTTTTTTGCTTTTTTTTCTTTTTTGGGTCACACCCGGTGATGCTCAGAGGTTACTCCTGGCTCTTTGCTCAGGAATTACTCCTGGCGGTGCTCGGGGACTATATGGGATGCTGAGGATCGAACCCAGGTGGGCTGCACACAAGGCAAACACCCTACCCGCTGTGCTATCACTCCGCCCCTGTCACTCTTCCTCCTGCCCAAAGACTCAGGCAGTCAGTCTGGGTCATTGGCCTAGTTCCCTCTATGGTCTCTGGGGCCTCAGGGCTCTGGAGCAACTATTTCAGACTTAGCATCTGACCCAGGAAACCAGGACCCCCTAAGGCTAGTGAACCTGCAATCCATCCTGGGGTCTCAGGCCCTCTGCTTAAGACAACAGAATTAGCCCAGATTCTCTCATTCTCTCTCTCCCTCCCCTTCTTTCATTATGAGCTCTTTCATCCAAATAATAAAATCTGAGACAGGTGTCCAGAGTTCACCAATGCCAAGTGATGTTGCCTTCACTCCCTGCACTACCTCAACCGCTCCTCAGCATCACCTCAGTGTCACAGGAGCAATGACAAGCCAAGTGGTATTGGCCTGTGTCGAGAAGAGCAAACGGAGGCTTGGAAGAATCACCTGCTCAAGGCCATGCTGACACACAGGAGGCCCCACCTCCCTATGGCCTCTGCCCTTGGACTTCAGGACACACGTACTTCTGCTCGGGACACCCTGGGAGCCCTCTCTTCCTGTGGATCACCAAGATGACACCCAAGAGTGCTCTGCTCGGGCACCTGCTCTCTGTGACTCTCCTCTCCCTGCATCCCGCACCAGCTTCTCTTCCTCGAGTCCCTTCCCGCACCAGCTTCTCTTCCTCGAGTCCCTTCCCACACCTGCTTCCCGCCCACTCGGGTCCAATGCTGTCTGGCTTGGCGCCAGGCCCTGTGTATTCACCGAGATGTTTCTCCACCACCCTCTAAGGTGCACACTTTCTCCTTCATGAAACATTTCCAAACCTGCACACTGGAGCAGACAGCTTGTCTGGTTGGGCTGGACCCTTCTGCAAATGAACACTAAAATCCAAAGCTAGAGAGTTCGGGAAACACATTAAATCAGAAATTCTAACCGTTTTGTTTCACAGATTGAAAAACTTGAAGCTCAGGGACAGGAAGGGAGGTACCTGTAGCCACTGAGCCAGGGCAGGTACACTCATGATCACAGATTCCATCCCTTCCTGATGGCCCTGGGGAAGGGAGCCCAGCTCGCTCTCTTCCCTGGAGGGCCTTAGCAGGAAATGAAGATCGGTTCCCCCTCTGACCACAAAACACCTGAGTAGCCAGATATGTAATTAAATATCAAGTTAGCTCAGCTACTTCTGGGTGACAGCTGAGAACCAAGAAACAGATAATACAATTGCAGCAAATTTTTAGACATTCTAAAACTGGAATTGGAACACACTATCAAACTAATAACAATTCAACTAATCACAGAGACAAAATCAGCACAAATTCAAGATGAAACTTCCATAGGATTGACACACATATAATTTATTTGACAAGCACAGACTTTTTAAAAAAGAGAAAACCACTATTAAATGTTACCAAAATCACTTTCCGTTTAGAATATGACAGCACGCCCCTCATCACTTTGAGGGACCCTCCACTCAGGACACAAGCATGACCTGCTACACAGACTTCCTTTGCCCCCAGTCTTGATCCCAACCACAGTTCCCCCCCACCTCCCTCTCCCTGACCACCCTTCACTGGTCACCAGACCCCATACAAGGACACAAGTTGTTTTCCCAGTGGAGACTCAGCATTTGATCAAAGTAACTATTATACTTACATTAACCATGTCCCTGCAAAGTGCTGCTGTGTGTTATCCTATTTAATCCTTACAGAAACAGCAGGAGGTGAGTTCTAGTAGCATTTAATGGACATTTTCCTCTGTGAGACCCAAGAGAAAACATACCTTTAAATTTCTTCCTTCATTGGCGGAAACCATTGAACTCCAGGTCTCTGGCCTTAGTCACTCCCTCACTTGGTAGAGATGACCAGATTGCCTGAAAACACAGGCAGAAAGTCAGAGCACATTGTTTCATACGATTAGTTCCCTTCCTGCTTCACATCAAATGTTTCTCCACTTTCCCATTACTTTCTTCTTTAAAAGAATTTTGTTTTTGTATTTTGGCCCATACTCAGCAGTGCTCAGGGCTTACTCATGACTGGGCTTGGGGACCATGTGCGATTCTGGGGATGGAACCCAAATCAGCCAAGTGCAAGGCATACACCCTACCTACTGTACCTACACTCTGACCCCATACTGTTCTTACTTTATTAGAAATAGAACCTTTGGAATTTTGAAGAAAAAGGAATTTCACTGCTACCAGGGATATGAGTTCTGAACATCACAACTATATTGTTAAAGATTTTAAAAAGTGACTATATGTTGACTTCACTCTATTATCTGTCCTCTAGTCTGTGAACTAAATTTTAGTCTAGCCTGTGAATATTTTCCTTAGATGCAGAGTAGAGCAATGTGGGTATTTCTGAGGGCAGAATCCAATCATCCTGCCCTCAAAAATTTTTGTGCCAGAATTGGGAATGTTTAGGGTTAGCTCATTCCCTGTAGAACTCTCAAGGTCCTGGGATCTTGTCAGAGAAAACCTTTGAGTAAAGAAGAGGGTTGGAACATAAGGACATTTCATTTCTCCACCTTCTCCTGCATTTGTGTGCACCAGAAGCCTGTTGCTGAAATGTACAAACTCCACAGGCTACAATGTTTTACTGGACTAGTGACTCAACCATTCCAATTCTCATTGTCCTCTAAGACCAGGATAACAATACCTCTGTCATCAGATTATTGCCAAAGTGAAATGACATGATTAATGTAAGAGTTTAACACAGTGCCAGTTCACTATGTTCATGTATCAGCCATAACAAGTAGTACTGGAAGAGTTGTTGTAGGTGCTGCCGTGTGGTATTTGTCAAAGCCAGATCACGTTCTCAGCAGAAACTGTCTCCACCACAAAACCATGAAATGGGACAGCTTGTATGTTGATCACAGTCATGCTCACAACTTCCATTGATCAGTCAGCTTTGGAATATACATTTTTTGTTCATGATTGCACCCCAACTTATGTCTCAAGAGAACTTAAGACAATGCAACAAGGCATGTTGAAGGAGGAAAAGAAACAGAAGAAACAATCATACTTGATTGTGACCTTGAGTTCTGATCTTTATACTAGAAGTTCACATAAAAGGTGGAATCACGTTAATTATCAGATGTATGGTCAGTATCAGTTTAGGGTGAATCCAAGTGGGAAGTTTTTCTTTGAATCTGCAATTCACGGAATTTGCTGTTCATCCATTTCAACTGATAGGAAGGGATTTCATCTTCTATCTTTGCATCGACCTTCTCTTTCCATTCTGATCTGTACCATTTCCTGAGAGGAACTGTGCTATGGTCACATTGTTATCTTTTAAACATTCTCCCTAATTTTGGTAGGTTCATAAAATACTGAACAGTGAAATAGACTGCTAGTTCTTACTCTGGTAAATGGGTATTTGCACAAACCAAATTCAGACATTGCCTTGTGTATAAATCCATTAAGAATTTTACAACATGGGTTGGAGAGATAGTACAGTGAGTACTGTATCCACCTGATTTAATCCCCAGAACCACATATGGTCTTCCAAGTGCCACCAGGAGTAATCCCAATTACTGCACAGACCCAGAAGAAGCCCCTACGTACTGCCAAGTGTGACCTACTCTCCACGAGATAAAAGAACTTTTTACAACTCATAAATAAAATGACAAACACCCCAATTACAGGGGAGTGAAATACTTAAACAGTTCCTTTCACCAAATAAGGTCTACAAAGGCATTGACATGAAAAATGCTCAAATCATCACTTGATCACTTGAATCCCGTTATTCATTGACTTGCTCGAGCGGGCACCAGTAGCATTTCCATTGGACCCTATCACGTGCCAATGTAGCCCAATGGCATCTGGTTGATTCAGGAATATGCAGAGCCTCAAACCGTTCTTTCAGGGTCTTGACGAAGTCTGACCATCTTGTAGGTGGGCGGCCATGTGATCTTTTGACATCACGTGGGATCCAGTCGGTAACGGCTCTAGTCCCGCAGTTGTCTCCAAATCACATTACATGTCCAGCCCATCTGATGTTCCATGCCTTGGCAAAGGAGACAGTGTCCCTGATTCTGGAATAGCGACAAAGGCCAGAACTCCGGATTCCTTCTCTCACTTGAGTGAGGTGTGATATTCTAAGCATAGCTCTTTCGATTCCTCTCTGGGAGACCGAATAGCATTCTCATCCTGCTTTCATAGGGCCCAGGTCTCTGAGGCGTATGTTAATGCAGGAAGAAGGGTGGAGTTGAAGAGATGTGCCCAGACCCGAAGGTTCTTTGTCCTTTTAGCTATTTCTTTGATGCCTTTGAAGGCATTCCATGTCGCTCTCTTCCTCCTGCGCAGCTCAGGTTTTAGGTCGTTCATCATGTTGACTTCTCGACCTAGGTACAGATTAACTGCTGCATTCAGAGATGTTTGTTCCATTGAGAGTGAATGGGGCCTCCGGAACTAGTTCATTTTTCATAAACATAGATTTCTTAGATTCAGCTGTAGACCTATCTTTCCACATTCTCAGTCAAAGTCAGCCAGCATTTGTGCCACTTGGCTAATGTTTGGTGTTATTAGGACGATGTCATCAGTGAAGCGGAGGTGGTATATTTTAGTTACTGACCACCTATCTTCACTCCCATTCTTTCCCATTCTTTCCCATTTAGCTAAAAGAACTGTTGCATGATGTTCTCGAGGGTGGCGCTGAAGAGTTTTGGTGAAATGGTATCACCCTGTCGAACCCCTCTTTTGACATCAATGATCACTTCCTTGTAGAATGGTGAGATCCTGGTGGTGAATCCACAATACAGCTCACGAAGGATCTTGATGTATTGGGTTTGAATACCCTGTTTGGCTAGGGCTTCAATGACCGCTTCAGTCTCCACAGAATCAAAGGCTTTCTTTAAATCAATGAACGTGAGACAGAGCGGCATCTTGTACTCCCTACAAACCTCAATGAGCTTGGTTACTGTGTGGATATGGTCGATTGTGCTGAATCCTTTCCGGAAGCCTGCTTGCTCGCATGGTTGTCCTTCATCTAGTGTTCTGCCAATCCTGTTCAGGATGACTCGAGTGAACAGCCTGTAGATGACGGACAATAGGCAGATGGGGCGATAGCTGCCAATGACGTGAATGTCTCCCTTCTTGAACAGTAGAACTGTCCTGCTGGTTTTCGAGCTCATTCGAGCTCATTCGCCTAACGTGGCAAGGCGTGAGCCTCAGGTGACCAAATGCTAACATCCAAGCTTGCAAAGCGGTGCAGAGAAGTGATAAAAGAAGACCTCAAAGACAGAAGAGCTGAAATATTGGAAGATGCAGCAGAAGTTGGGAAAAGCATTTGCACCGCCCGCCTGTCCTTTGCCAACTATAAGACCAAGATGACTGTCCTCTGACGCCCTGATGGATCTATCACATCTTCCAGAAAGGCAATGGAGAAGATTATCCATGACTTCTACTCAGATCTCTTTGATAGCCATGTCTACCTGCCCACATGCCAAATTCCACAGGATGGATATGTCATTCCCAACGTTCTCCCTTCTGAAATCTGACATGCCATTTCGTCAGTAAAAGAAGGGAACAGCACCAGGCCCAGACAAAGTCAGACCCAAACACCTGAAGAATCTGCTGTCAGTACTCATCAATACACTAGCTCAGCTCTTCACACGCTACCTGTCCAAATGCAAGGTGCCCTCCCAATGGGAAACCATCAGGACAGTTCTCAAATCATCAATAGTCAGAATATGCAAATTCAAACTGACTGAGATATCCTTGTGTCCACTAGGATAACTCACATTTGAAAAAATTAACACTATCAAATAGTGATTAAAAAATATAAAACCTCCATGATTGTGGGCAGAAACATGAAATGGGCAGACGGCTGTTCGACTACTTTCAAACATGTCTGGGCAATTTTCTTTAAAGTTAAATATACAGGTGTCCTATGACCTGGAAAATCCATTTCTCAGGATTTTCCCAGTAGGAAATAAAAACTTGGGTTCACAAAAAAACACTGGTTAGGAAGCAACCCAAATGTGCATCAAGGTGAGAGGGGACAGACAAGTTTTGATTGAGCACACAATGAAAACAAGCCCCAGTCCCTACACTGAATGGAAGAAATTTCAAAAACAGCGCATCAGTGCAAACAGCCAGATACAAGGGTGTCAACTAAAGTTCAGGAAAAAGCAAAATAATGCGCATCAAATGTTTTTAAAAAACGGTTGGAGGGAGGAAGGAAACTGCTCTGGATCTTGATTTTGGTGGAGGTTACAGTAGGGGTGTGAACTGGTGTCACAATCTACTTTTAGATTACAGTGATTTCTGCTTAATTATACCTTTAAAAATCTACCCCTACGTAGTCATGAACACTAGAAAGTCAGGAGGTAGAGCAGCAAGGAAATAGAAAGCATACGGAAAGATAGTAGACTTAATCCCAAATATAGCAACCATTGTATTACACTTAAGTGTGCCAGATGCCCCAATTCAAAGACAAAAGACTTGTCAGACGGGTTTTTTTTTACCTCAACTATTTTATGCTTGTAAGAGACACATCTTAATAGAGCTATATAAAGATTAAAAGCAACGGGGTAGGGATTGGGGGTGTGAGGGGAGATAACCTATGTAAAATTTAATCGAAGGGAAACCAGCCAGGCTATATTATCATCACCAAATGTGGACTTCAGGCTAGAGATGACTAGGGGAAAAGAGAAACATTTCATAATGATTGAGGTTTCCATTCACCGGATAGAAAACAGCAATTCTAAATTTATATGCACCTGGTCTCAAAATATTTAAAGCAACAGCTAAGTGGAGAAATAGATGAAACAGAGAGTTGAATTTTAACTCACTTCTTTTTGGTAACTGACCAAAAAACAGGCATCACCTCAGTGAGAATATGAAGAATTTTATTTTTCAGTTTGGGAGTCACACCCCAAGATGCTCAGGGGTTACTCCTGGCTCTGCACTCAGGAATTACTTCTGTAGTGTTCAGGGCACCATATAAAATGCTGGGGATCAAACCCAGACACCTGAACTCAGGAATTACTCCTGGTGGTGCTCAGGAGACCATATAGGATGCTAGGAAAGGAACCCAGGATAGCCTCATGCAAGAGAAATCTAACCTACCTGCTATACTCTCTCTAGTCCTGAAAACACAAGATATTTTAGCAACATAAAGTGTAGGCTTAACACACTGCACTGAGTTGAGGAACACAAATAATTTTCCAGTGTTCATGGAATACTTGTAAAACTGATCACATGTTTGGCTACAAGTCTCAACAACTGCAAAAAAGGAAAATCACAAATATCTAACTGTCACTAAAGAAATCAACTGTTAAAAGCAAAGAACTCTATGTGCTTTAAAAGTACATTAACAGATGATTCAATAGGACAGCATATTAATCAAAACCAGAAACTCTTAATTGCAAGGAAATAAGAACATGATACAATGAAAGCTTGTAGAATGCAACTAAAACACTGTTTAAAAGAGAAACATGTCTTAAAATGCATTCATAAGTTGGGCCAGAGCTATAGTCCAGCGGGTAGGGGCGTTTGCCTTGCACCCTGCTGGCCGGGTCAGCCCAGGTTTGATCCCGGCATCCCATATGGTCCCCCAAGCACCACCAGGAGTAATTCCTGAGAGCAGAGCCAGGAGAAACCCCTGAGTATTGCGGGTGTGACCCAAGAAAGCAAAAAAGAAAATGCATTCATAAGGGCCGGGTGCAGCTTAGTGGTAGAGTATTTGCCTGGCATGTATGAGGCCCTGGGTTCCAGCATCAGTACTGAAAAGACCTTTTTTCTCTATCTAGAACATCAGAAAGACGCTACTGCTTAGCAAGTTTATGGATGCCAGATCAACATTCGAAAATAAACTAATTCCTATCTAGCAACAGGAAGTAGAAATTTTTTAAAATTCCAAACATTCCCATTTACAATACCATTGTAATATTATAATAATTAAGATATTTAAAGTGACAAGCATCTAGGAATAAATCTAACTCAAATTATGTGGAGCCTTTATACAGAAAGCTGCAGGATATTATTGGAACAAATGAAGGAAACCTAAACTTATTATAAATTAAGGTTGGTGGGGATAGTTCCACCAAATTTATAAACTGAAAAACTCACTGTTACAGAGTTACTCTCTAATTGTATGTTAAGATCAAAGAAATCTAAATTAAACTAGAAGATTTTGTGAATCTTCACAAAATGACTTAAAAAAAATTCTGAAGAAATCGGGATCATCAAGTCACATGTAGGTAAGAAGAATAAGAAGGGAATAATTGCTCTTTAGAAAATGCCAGAGTGATAGCACAGCAAATAGGGCATTTGCCTTGCACATGGCTGTCCCGGATTCGATCCTTGGCATCCCATATGGTTGCCTGAGCCAGGATAATTCCTGAGTGCAGAGCCAGGAGTAACCCCTGAGCATTGCCGGGTGTGACCCAAAATGCAAAAAAATAATAATAAAAATAAAGCCAACTTAGGATATGGAGTTGTGCGATAACTGAGGTACTTGTGCACACACAGCCTAGTGGCATCAAACAACATTCAAGTCCAAACAGACCTGTGATAAAGCAGCATTTTACTTCTAATACTACTGTCAGAGCTCAAAGAGAAAAGCCATTTCCCAGAAACTAATTTCCCATATCAACTGCATATGGGAAAACATCTTTAACTTGACCCCAACTTTACACTGCATATAAATTATTATCAGGGAGATAGGTATAGAAGACATCTATCTTAAATATGAAAGGTAAAACCATAAGACCTCTTTGAGAAAACAAGGAGTGTTTTCATTGTCTTGTGACAGGAAAAGACAGTTTGCTAGAATAAGACATAGAAGCATCAGTAAGAATAAAGGGAAGCGTGATAAATTGGAGCATTAAATTAATAACTTATAACCATCAGATATCCTACTAAAATTATTTTTAAATTTTTAAAAATTTTGTATTTTTATTTTTGTATTTTTAAAGTACATTTTAGAGCCATCAACACTGACAGAGGTTTCATATCCACAAAATTAAAACATATCTTATTATCAGTTAGGAAAATAGACAAGTTGATAAAAAAAGGACCAGAATCACTTTAGGAATGCCCTAGCAGAGATTAGTTATACAACTGTCAAATAACTGGATGAAAAGGGAGTCAAACTCATCAAAATCAGTGAAATGAAAAAACAAAATATAGTCACATAGTCAGAGCTTAGCCAATCCACAATGACTGAAATGAAAAAATGATAATAGCAAGTGCTGCCAAAGATGTGGATCAAGTGAAAGCCATACACAGTACTGGGAGGGAAAGTGTTACCTTTTTCAAAAGCAATTTGGTATGCTTTTACGGCTAAGCATTCTTCTATGTGCTCCCAAATTCCACAGGGAGACCAAGCGACATGTTCAACCATGATTGCAATGGTTCCAAAAGGAAATAGCCTAAATGCCCATCAAAGCATAGTTTCTATTTAGAGATGCCCGATTCTAAGGCTAAAGGGATGCAAATAAGTGATGACCAGTGATTAGGGGAGCAGGAGGAAGGTGATACGGAAGTTTTGGATTGTTCCTTTCCTTTTTTTATTTGAGTGGTGATTCTATGTAATAATTAAGCACATTTTGTTTTTACTTTATCTCACTTCCTATAATCTGCTACCGACAACAACAAAAAATGAACAGAAATAGAAAATAAGAGGGTCAGTGTGTTAGTTCAGTGGGTCAAGAGCATGTGAGAGGTTTGAGTTCATGCCCAGCCTCCTGGTCTTCCTGGAGATCAAACTGAGACAGGCTCAGAAGTAAATGTATTGCAGGTAGGCTAAGCTTGGTAGGTGCGGCCCCAAAATGCATGGGACTGATCATGCAGACCCTAGGAGCCCCTTGGGGACTGCCTCTTGGATAGGCTCAACTCATCTGCTTTCAGACAAGGCTCTGTCCAAAAGGAGAGGACTATGACAGGGACTGTCCCAGGCCACATGGCCCTGCAGGGACCCTGTTGAAAGTAGCTGCCCTGCTTTATTTTGAACTGGTTGACTAGTGATGTGCTGAACACAAAAATTAATTTTGATAGCAGCCGCCTGAGAGGGCAGAATTAGAGCGTGGGGAAAGCTCTGTGGAGCATGGGGAGATGAGGCTGGAGACAGCGCTGATTAAAATGGGTGTCCCCAAGCGTCCCTTAGGCCCCAGCTGCAGGAGTCTACAGAGGACACAGTATTGGGTAGAGGTTCCTGAAGCCCCAGGGCACTCAGAGGAGAAAACAATGCCAAGATGCCTCCTTCCACCTCCACCTGGGGAGGCACTGAGGGCAGGAAGCTAAGAGGATCCAGGGGACGCTGGGGGTGCTGGGGGCGCCTGTGCACAAGGAACTTGCCGAGTGCTCCTTTGTGAAGGTTCATTTATGCATCAACTTGACTGGTGCTGGGTATGCCCAGAATAAACATTATTTCTCGGTGTGCCCATGAGGTTCTCCCAGGTGAAATCAGTGTTGGGATCAATAAAACAGGTTGCAACCCCCTTAACTGAGGGATGACCCCTGCCCCATTTTTCCTGTTCACAAGTGAGCTGGCATGACTGGGAACCTCACTGTCAGCCCCCCTGGTCTCACCCCTCAAACTCTGAGTGACAGTGCTGATTTTCCTGGGCCTCTGGCTTACAGGGGCAAATCCCGAGACCTCTTAGTCTTACACTCATGGGGTTCCTCCAACAAAAGTGCCACATCGTGCTGGCCCTTTCCCACCAAGATACCCACTGCCACTACCTTCTTCCTGCCCTGGTTGTGGCCACCCTCTTTCACTGGGTCTTTCTCTCTTACATTCTCCTGGAAGACCAGGGGCTGTTAGAGGCCAGCTGGGCTCCAATGCTTCCCTCCCACACAGGCTGGGACTGGGACTCTGACTTAGCAGCTTATTTGCATTCGTAACAGGAGTATGCCTTGCCAGGGGATGCCCAGAGGAGATGAATACCTGCCAGACAGAGGGTAGGTCTGAATTCGGATTTGACCACTCCTGACTCTGAGCTCTGTGGCCTCTGTTAATGTCCAGCAGAGCTGCCTGGACAGTACTCAGCCCAAGTCTGGCACTAAAAGAGAACTCAGCAAGTACCACTGCCATCTTACTGATTCTCAACACATGGTGGTTACTTTTTTCCCACTTATTTTTTTTGGTATTAAAGCATTGTGATTTACAGTTTTTCATAGTTGAGATCATTAAGATATGGTATAAACACACACACACACACACACACACACATATATATATATATATATATATATATATATATACACAGTGGAATATTACATAATGGTTACTTATATTTGCTAGTACAAGCATACGTTATTAATACAATATTTCATATTATTATCATCTGTGAGGTACTAGACATGCTGCTGACCTCTGCTTCCTCCACCCCAACTTATTGACAGCGAACACCAGAGACCCGGCAATTTCCTAAGTGAAATGATCCCTGGGGAGGGAGGGAGGTCAGAGAATTTGTACAGCAAGCCGGTGCTTGCTTCCCTTACATGCAGCCGACCCAGGTTTGACTCGCAGCACCCCAGATGGTCACACGAGCCCCTCAGGAGTGATTCCTGATCACATTTGGGTGTAACCACCCAAAAAAGATAAGTAAAACCAGCCACACTGGGAGCAGCTCTGCTGTAGTCTCTGACCTGGGTCCCTGACTCAGGCTTCTGAGTCCCTTGTCATTTCCCTGGTGGAAAGAAAGCCCTGCTCTACTGAGGCCTCTCTGGAAGGGCTCCTGGAGATGCATGGTCGGGACGAGCAGCTTTGAATTCTAGACGCCACCCTCTCTCCCCACCTCCAGTTTGCTAGGGAAGGGAGGGGTGTCTGGAAATGGTGCTGGAGGTGACAAAACCAGGAGTCGGGGGCCTGTTAATCTTCCAGGCACAAGAGCACAGCCACAGGCTGGGAGTGGGAGGTGCTCCCGTGCTCAGGACCCGCTCACCTTGGTTGACCCTTCTTGCTCTGTCCACCCGCATCCTCTCCCACATCCTTTAAGGGACTGGTAGCTGGAAGAGTCCCCAAGTTCTCTGCAGGTAACTGAATCCAAGTGGGAGGAGGGCAAGGCCACTCCCTGTTTCCAGCGAAGTCAGACTGAGGCTGTGGGAGACCTGGGGACTGCCTCTTTGTGATGGGTATCTGAGGGGTCGGGAGTTCCCAGGGACTGAGGATCTATGTTACTCCAGACCTACATACAGTGTGGCACTGATAACTTCCAGCACACCATGTCTGTGGTTGCAGGACTGTGGCAGGGAAACAATCTCAACAAACATGGTGGCCAGAAACGTCAGGAGTAAAGTGTCTTGCGGGCCCAGACCCAGGAGGTGAGAAGCTAGGTTTCTCCCTACATAAGGAAGACTGTGGAGATTTTCCAAGCCCCAGCCTCATTCAATTTACTGGGGAGTCTTTTCAGCAGGATGTAGACAGGAGAAAGGTCGCCCATGTCCATCTGTGGAGGGAGAAGGGAACCCATTTAGGGAGTGGCATGAGATGGACCTCACACATCGAGGCATGAGTCCACATTTTTTTTTCATTCCAAGTAAAGCCTCTGCAGCCTGAGGACAAGAGACAAAGGTGGGGTCTCCGATGCCCTGGGGCAGGTGCTTGCCTGGTGTCTTACTGCTGGAGCTGTGCTCATTTTGCCACCAGGGAAGGCCAAAACAAAAGTACCACCTTTGTACCTTTCTCCAAGGGTTTTCCATCACCCTTGCTGTGCCACTGTCTCCCTAGACTTCAGAACCATCCAGACAATGTTTCCTTCAGAAAAGATGTTGAAAAGCACAGATTTGGAAGAGCACGCTGAAGAGCAATGACCACCATTACTCTCAGCCCAAGACACCAAGGCAAAGAGGGAAATGGCACAAAAGAATCAAAAGAAGATGAGCAGAAGAGAGATGGGAACAATGGAGGTGGCCAGGGCCAAGGTGAGCAGCTGGGTCCCTCCAGGTAATACACAAGCACGGTCTACAGAAAGGGACTGGATAGAAACCAGAGCAAGAGGGTGTAGGGAACTGCAAGAGAAGTCTCCAATGATCCTTTCTGTTTCCAGAAGCTGCTCTTAGGAAAGTCACAGGATCTAGGCACAGGATCTGTGCCTTGCTTTGGCCAAAGAACATAAGCAGCGTGAGGCCTGGTGACTTCCGTAAGGGGACCTGGCAGCTTCTGCTTTGACCTGGGATGCAGCCACCTTGTAATGACAGCCCCTGCTAGCCCACTCAGAGAGAGGGCATATGGATAGCACACAGAGCCCAGGCAGGCCCAGCTGTTCCAACCATCCCAGCTGGAGCAGCAGGTGTGAACAGAGCCATCCAGGAGGCTCCAGTCCAGCCCAGTGTCCAGTGGACTGCAGCTGTGTGAGTGGCCCTGACCAGTGCTTGTGGAGTGGAACTGCCCCGCTGAGCCTGGCCAACCCACAGAACCACAGTAAATCTCTGCTTTTTAAGCTACTGCAGTTGACCTGGTTCTCTGTGAGGCAATGGATTACCATGGCAGTGACTCACAAGCAACTGTTTGGAGACCTGGGAAAGCAGCTCATTGACAACTCAGGCACACTAGTTTCAGTACAGAACTTGGAGTGATGCCCTGTGCTTTTCATGAAACGTTTGTGTTCAACAGCCCATGTGGTCAGCGCATGGGCAAGTGGGAAACTGGGGCCAATACCCAAGACTAGGCCACAGACTCAGTGAGTCAAAGCTATGACTCACTTAGCACCATTGCTTAGAAGACAATGGAAGCATCAACATCACCTTGGAGCACTGGTGCCTTGCAGGGCAAGGCCCTGGCTTCACAGCTGCAGATCCTTGGGAGGGAGGAACCTTAAAGGGTGATAAAGCACGAGCCTGAGCCCAGCATGAAGCTACTCCTTGGTGGCAGAGCACAGGGCCTAGAAGATTCCACCTGACAGGTGCGCTGTCTTCCCAGACCAGGATAATCCTGATCTGGTTTCAGCAGAGTCCTCCCACTGCATCCTGGGAGTTCAGAACTCAAAGAGAAGGTTCTGGAAGAACATTCTCTCACTGTAGAAGATGTAATTCTGGGAGGTGGGGAGCAGGCACGGGGGGTAGAATTTATGTCTTCATGGCCATTGACCACCCAATATCTGCGGATACACACACAACCCCTCCTCTATCTCTTGTCTCTCTCTTCTTTCTCTCTCTCTCTCTTTCTTCTCTCTCTCTCCCTCATTCCCTCTCTCCCCTTCATCCCTAAGAGTTGGAGCTTCCCCTTTGAAATCCAGGAGTAGCCCCAGACCGAGCTGAGCTCTGTGGAGTTCCCCCTTGTCCTAGAAGGAAGAGCACTTCATTTCTGCCCCCTTTTAATCTTGGGAAGCCTTCCTGGGAGAGTTTCGTTTGAGCTCTGTCTGTGTTGGAAGGAATGAGGCAGGCAGCTGCAGAATGCTAAGTAGGACATTTTTAGTTCAAGCAGCTACTCCTGAGACAGTGAGCTCGTCAGGAAGGCAGAGAAGGCAAAGATGCAGCTCACGGGCACGCAGCAAACTGCAGCTCTCTGTAACTGCACTGGGTTTCCAGCGGGGGGCCAGAAGCATCTCGGCAACCTCTAGCAGGAAGAAACAGAAACTTCCCAGGGCAGGTTAGGATGGTCACTTATACAATGTGAAGGTGGGGAACGGTGTTTGGATAGGAGAACCACGCAGAAATTCGGAATCATCTGAGGAGAACTGGAGAGGCTTGGGCCCTACCTCCTGGGCTTAGGCCAGCTGGAGGGGCCAGACAACACTGCAGAGAGCTAGAAAGAAGACAAGTAGAGCCCAAGAGACAGGACAGTGTCCCTGGGTAGTACATTTGGTTGAGCTGACAGAAAGCCATCTCACATGTGCACAAAGTGAGCCTCAGAAGGTCTTGGCGCAGGTGCAATACCCAGGGCTGCTGGGCAGAACGACAGGAAGACAGTGAAGAGTCTTCAGAACTGGACCTGGGCAAGACACCACTAAGCCCCAGCCATTCCCGGGAGGTGGCACACTGACAACTGCACAGGGGGAGAGGCAGGGCTAAATGCTAGAAGTTTCCCAAGAGTCTCTCTAGCAATGAGAGAGGAAACACCCTCACAAGCACCCAAGAGCCCTCCTTCAGCTCCTGGGAGCCCAGCTGGGCTAAGAGCACACAGCAGGGACTGTAACAGCCCAGTGGGGAGGCAAAAGCCGGGGTGCCCCACCTGCCTCTTAGGCTCTTTGTTTTCTTCCCTGAGCACTCAGAGGTGATGGCACCTGACAGTGGGACTGTCCCCTGGTCCTATTGTCTGGCCACCTGCCCCGCCTTCCTGGCCCCTTGCTGCTGATCCACATCAGAGGGAAGATGAGCAGAACAGGCTCTGGTAGGGAGGAAAAGGACAGTTTCACTCATGCCCCAGCATGGTGGAGGGCTGCTCTCCTACAGGCCCCATGCCCTATGCCAGGGGCACAGAAGGAAAGCAGCCCTCCTTCAAGATGCTTGTCTATAGGCGAGGTGGCAAAGTGGATGGCTGGCACTCCTAGGTCCTGTTCTCCAAGGGATGAACAGGACCCTAGGCCAGGCCCTGTGTGAACACTAGACTGTCACAAATAGAGATGCGTGGGGCTGAAGTGATAGTCCAGTGGGTAGGATGTTTGTCTTGCACGCAGCCAACCCAAGTTCGATCTTTGGCATCCTATATGGTCCCCTGAGCACCATCAGGAGTGACTCCTGAGTGCAGAGCCAAGAGTAACCACTGAGCATTGCTGGGTGTCACCCAAACAAGAAACAAGAAAAAATTGAGAGACACAGCTTTGACTCCTGGATACTGTCCACTCCAGTAAGGGGCAGGCCACTGGGAAACCACACTTGTAAAGTGTGGCACGAAGGGCCAGGAAGGTGACAGGTGAAGGGACAGAGAATGAGACACTGACACCTGGGTAGACCTGCCCAACAAATTGATGATTTGATTCTTTTCCAAAGTTTGAGGAGGTTGAGCAGGACCCCCTGATGGAGGGGATGGTTGTGAGGAGGGGGCCGGCAAGATATGGGGCACTGGTTCGGCAGACAGAACTCCGGGGCTGGAAGGATGGCTGAGGTCGGGGTGGTTGTGAGGGTGCACCAAAGCAGATGGAAGCTCTTACGGGGGCTAGTGGGAAGATTTGATCCCAAGTTCAGCCCATGACCCCAAGTCTCAGTTTGTGGACTTCAGCAGTGAGGATTTAGAAAGGAAGCTCTCAGCTTAGGTGCAAGGCTCTGACACCCTCCAGCAAGTGTGACTTGTTGTCCCCTGTGTCCCAACCCCAAGTCCCAGATGACTCTCTGGAGTAGCAGTGGGACTTAATGGTACCTGCAAACACAGTACTGGGCGGAGGTCTCAGAATCAGAGATGGCCCAGGAGTCACTGGAAAAGAGACAGAGGTCAAGAGATGGTCCAGGCTTTTGTCTTGATTGTGGCCAAACCCAGTTTGATCTCAACCAGCTCAGTCCCCTAAGTACCAAAGATGAGAACCACCCCACGAAAAGACTCATAGAAAGAAGACCCAGCATTGTGTTACCAGACCCCCACCCCCTAAAAGTCAGTGTGGAGCAACTGTCTGTTGTTCTTCATTGCCCTCCACTTGCCTGCTCTGAGGGAGAAAATTCCTCCAGGAAGCCCTCCTGGGAGGCCTGGGTATTCAGAGCCAGCGTTTCTGCTGTAACGTTCACCTCAGCAGTTCTGGGGAAAACACAGGAAGCACAGCGAGGCTGAAAGCAAGAAACTTGAGAGCTTCTCTGGTTCAATCTCTTCTTCCCTGTTTTATTTTTGAAAAACCGACTCTGCAAAGTGATCTCGTCTCCAAGCATCTGAAAAGGGAAGCAGCGGAGAAGCTCCTTCTGGTGTGAATGAAGAGAATTACATAAACCACAGTAAATTTAGTATGAAACTGCAGTGCCAGCCACACGGGAGAAAGCTGCCTTTCCTCTCTGCTTAGCCTCATTCAAGTACCCATGATCCCAGGTCCCCCACTCAGTGCAGGGACACTGTGGCACGCAGAGGTAGCCCATACCATTGGGAGGACTTCACCTATAAGACCTTGCTTTGGGCCCTGAGTTTTCAACAAAAGTTTCTCTTAGTATTTCAATACAATCTCTTCTTTAATTTCTAAACTGGGTCTTGGGCACCTGCTGAATCCTGGGCTCCATAAGATCAGAATCTCCTCCCCTTGGGATTTTCTGAGTCCAACCCAGCTCCTAAAGTCCTAGAAAGCCTGTGAAAGCTTCTGGGCTGAAAGGAGGGCGTGCCAGAGTTGGGGTATGGGTTCCAGGTCCAGCTCAGCCAGCATGCAGCTGTGTGACCTTGGGAAAGTGGCAGAATGTCTCTAGGCCTGTTGCTCTGTCAGGATGATGGTCGTGGTATAAACCTGCCTGCTTCAAGAGCACTGCAGGAAACGCCTTTACAGTGTTCCTGGCAAAGTGGGCTCCTTTCACAGGCACCTTCTCTTTAGTTGTTCTAGAAACGGGTCTTTTTGGGAGACACTGATTTACTCTCAAGGATGCCGTGTTGGTGGCTGCATTTGCGGTGCCCAGGAAACAGGCTTCCTCTCTCACTCAACAGACACGCAGTGACTTTCTACAAGTCGGCACTGAGACAGGCTCAGCAGATGAAGAGGAAACTCAGACCCTATCCCTGTGCTTTCCAGCTCCTGAGACATGTCACAGCCCAGTGGACTGGAGTCAAGCTCTGTGTGCACAGACCAAGCCCTCCTGAGCCACCTGAGAGTATAGAACACAGAGGAGCTAGGGCCATGAGAAGAGTTTGGTTCTGGAGAGCCCCAAAACTTATTCTCCACTATAAGGAGGGTTAGAGATCCCTCCTTCCATCTCAGAGAGAGAGAGAGAGTGAGAGAGAGAGAGAGAGGGTACGAGGGAGCAGGAACCCGGGATAGCTCCTTTTAGGGCCTGATCTCTGAAAAACTCTAGCTCAAAACTAGGCTGGACCCTATGACTCTCTCCTCCCTTTCCTGGGGAGAAAATAAAATAGGTCCAGATTAGCCCTAGATAAGAGGACTTATTTTCTCTCATGTCTGAGAGAATGTGACTGGACAATGCTTTTGCCTTATGTGTGTGCCATATGCTCAATGCCTTTCCCAGGGCTAGCCTCCAAGTGACATTTGACAAATTGTACAAGTCTGTGAGGTACAAAGGTCAAGGGACAACAAGAAGGCCCCGCCACCGCTCCAGACCTGGTTTCTGGGAGACCTCACCAGGCTGAGATTCCTTTGTTTTTAGGATTTAATCCTGGGCCAGTCACTCTCCATCTTGCTGTCTGGGTCACACCTGGCCTGGTTCACACCCAGGAGAGAAAAGGGGCCCGGTCTGGACCTGCACCAAGACCCTTCCTGTGTTTGGGAAACTCGGTTTATTTGAAACAAAGTGCCCAATAAGGGACTTTCTGTCCTTACAGCTCTCCCCTGTAACACACCCCAGAGAGACAGGGAAACTCTTCCAACACATCTGAGATGCCTTGCTGGTGTGGGAGCTTTCCCAGTGGGAGTGGGAGGGTTTTGGCTCTGGCCAAAGAGAGACCCGGGGTGAAAAGAGGGGAGGAGTAGGAATATCTGCCCTCACTTCTGGGGCGATGCTGAGTGAGCTGATGTGGGCCGCCAGAAGGGACAGTCATCCTATAGTGGACCGACTGGACAGCTCCCGGCTCCACTGGGAAAAAACAAAGTTCTTTCTCCCCACATTTCTCAGCGTGTGTGATGGGCTGGGTCTCCTCTGAGGCAGAAGGAGATGCTGGATCGGGGTGTTGGGGGTGTGGGTGACATCATGGCAGGGGGAGGGAGCGCTGTGATATCACAGACATGTGGAAACTTCCTGGGTGAGAAGTCTGGGGGGAGGACTAAAGAGCTTGGGAGCCTATTTCTAGCTTTAATAACAGCCCTGGTGACAACCAACCACACGAGAGGGGCGCAGGCAGGCGGGTCTGTCAGGAGCAGTGGCACCTCCTGCTTGGAAAGACGGATCCGCCTGAGGTCCTGGTGGCTTCTCGTGCAGGGCTGGGATAGGAACCAAGGTCTGCCTTTTTAGTCGTGAGAGGCACAGAGGCCTGAATGAGGATGGAAAGCACATTGAGGGAAAGCTCAATGAGGGTAGAAAACTGGTGCTGTGACCAGTCCAAGGGGTTCCTGAAATCCAACAGAAAAGGCTGTGTGCAGAGGGCCCTGGAGAAGGCCCAACTTGCTTCCCTGAAACACTTCTGAGTCTCTCAGCCTCGGCTGTCTCTTCTGCAGAGGGGGACAATTGCAGCACTTTTTTGGGCAGGATTGTCAAGATTAAACAAGCCAATATATACTTGTAAGAGCTTAGAATGAGACAGTGCTTAAGAAGGGAGATCTCTTGTTATATTGGAGTAGTGGGGGGCCAGCACTGCTCTAGGCACTGCTGGGTGTGGCCCAAAAAGGAGAGAGGGAAGAGAAAGGGGAGGGAAAGAAAAGAGAGAAAAATGAAATAAGAAACAGAACACTAAATTTTAATTCTGATCTGCCAGTGACCAACTTAATGCTTCTTTAAGCCTCAGTTCCCCCTCCCCCTTTTTTTTTGCCCTTTTTGGGTCATACCTGGTAATGCTCAGGGGTTTCTCCTGGTGGTGCAGGGAACCATATGGTCTGCCGGGAATTGAACTTGGGTTAACCACATGCAAGGCAAATGGCCCCACTGTGCTATTGCTCCGGCCCCTCGGTTTCCTCCTCTACAAGAAGATGATGAGGCTCAGCTGTCTAACTCTTTGATACAGCTGCCTATGTAGAGCTGGGAGAGGTCTACTGTGCTCCCAATTGTCTTAGACAACTGGCCTACAACTCAGTCATTAGGAACATGGAATGCTGGCCTGAAGTCAAGGTCTGCTCATTCACTCTCTACTCCCCAACAGAGCAAAGAGATCCTGAGGTGACCGGGTGGGCAGAAAGTTGCCTAGACCTAGGACTCATCAAGTCCTCCAAAATCCAAACAGTCCCTCAGTCACTTGAGGGAAGTTCATGCAGCTTGGAAGGGAGGAAAATGAAGAAATCATGAATCTAATTCCTAGTACTTGATGTGGTCAAGGACAAGCCTTGCTCTTAGTGACTGTTACAAAGTTTAGTTAGACACGTGAAAATTCAATGAATAGAACACAAAGAGAACAAGATCCTTGATTGGGTAATAGGGATGATACCTAGTTGTCCATTGACAAATGTCAGGATAAAGAAGCTGAGTGTTTGTGTGTTTGTGTGTATGCGTAGGCGCATGCACACACACACACGCACGCACACCACAGAAAACAGAGAAGGGAGAGTGCCTCATAACTGCATGACTCGCTTGTAACTGGATGCTGCAAACTGAACTCAGAACGTTAGAAATAATCTAGTCATTGGCAATAATTGGGGTAGCTCAAATGACAGAATTCTGTTCACAGAAGTCAGTGTCCTTATGCAATAAGTTCAGAAAGGGGGGAAGAGGGAGAGAGGAGGCGGAAGTGAGACCAAGAAGAATACTTGGGCTTTCCTCACAAACCAGCCCGAGACAGAGAGGGAGGAAGTGATGACTGAGTTTGCTCTGCAGAGATTAGGGGTAACGGGTGTCAGGGAAGGGAGACTGTTCCCTGTCACTGAAAAGAAATCCAAGAAGCCACCCTGTTTACCTTCCTGCTGTCCTCCCAGAATACAATGCCAGCCCTGTCTGCTGCGAGGATCTGTGCCACATACAGGAACCACAAAGGACGGTAACAGGGAAAGGTTTCCAGGTATCCCTCGCTCACTCACAGATCTGCTCCACGTGTCTCGAGATCCTGCCATATGGCGAAATTATGTCAGTTCTGTGGACACAGAGAAATGAAGGCTCTGGGTGGTGGAGCCGAGTCCACAGAGGGTGTGTGTCTGCTCACACTGAGTCCTGATGTGGGGCTGTGGGAGCATGTATGCCTGTGGTGTGGTATGTATGTGTATACTTGTGTGTATACTTGTGTGTTGTATGTATCTGTACTGTGGTGTGTGGAGGTGAAACTGTGTTCTGTGTACCTTTGTGCTGTGTTATGTGTGTGCCTGTTTTTGTGTTGCATGGATATCTGTGTGTTGTGCATACCTGTGTATTGTGTTGTATGTATACCTGAGTGTTTGTACCTATTTGTTGTGTGTGCCTGTGTGTTTTGTGTGTACCTATATGCTGTATTATTTTGTACCTATCTGGTGGATGGATCCATGTATTGTGTTGTATATGGTCCTGTGTGCTGTGTGGACCTGTGTACTTATGGGGGTGAGTGTGGCCTGTGTCCTGATGTGGGCTGATGTGGGGCTGTGGGTGCGTGTGTGCCTGTGGTGTGGTATGTATGTGTATACTTGTGTGTATACTTGTGTGTTGTATGTACCTGCACTGTGGTGTGTGGAGGTGAAACTGTGTTCTGTGTACCTTTGTCTATGGGGTGAGTGTGGCCTGTGTTCTATGGGGTGTGTGTGGTCTGTGTGCTATGGGGTGTGAGTGGCCTGTGTGCTATGGGGTGTGAGTGGCCTGTGTGCTAAGGGTTATGAGTGGCCTGTGTGCTATGGGGTGTGTGTGGTCTGTGTGCTATGGGGTGTGAGTGGCCTGTGTGCTATGGGGTGTGTGTGTGGCCTGTGTGTTATGGGGGTTGTGGCCTTTGTGCTATGGGGTGTGTGTGGCCTGTGTGCTATGGGGGTGTGTGTGGCCTGTGTGCTATGGGATGTGTGTGGTCTGTGTGCTATGGGGGTTGTGGCCTTTGTGCTATGGGGTGTGTGTGTGTCCTGTGTGCTATGGAGTGTGTGGCCTGTGTGCTATGGAGTGTGTGTGGCCTGTGTGCTATGGGGTGTGTGTGGCCTGTGTGTTATGGGGGTTGTGGCCTTTGTGCTATGGGATATGTGTGGTCTGTGTGCTATGGAGTGTGTGTGGCCTGTGTGCTATAGAGTGTGTGTGGCCTGTGTGTTATGGGGGTTGTAGCCTTTGTGCTATAGGGTGTGTGGCCTGTGTGCTATGGGGTGTGTGTGGCCTGTGTGCTATGGGGGTTTTAGCCTTTGTGCTATGGGGTGTGAGTGGCCTGTGTGCTATGGGATGTGTGTGGTCTGTGTGCTATGGGGGTTGTGGCCTTTGTGCTATGGGGTGTGTGTTTCCTGTGTGCTATAGGGTGTGTGTGTCCTGTGTGCTATAGGGTGTGTGTGGCCTGTGTGCTGTGGGGTGTGAGTGTCCTGTGTGCTATGGGTGTGAGGCCTGTGTGCTATAGGGTGTGTGAGGCCTGTGTGCTATGGGGTATGAGTGGCCTGTGTGCTGTGGGGTGTGAGTGGCCTGTGTGCTATGGGATGTGTGTGGTCTGTGTGCTATGGGGGTTGTGGCCTTTGTGCTATGGGTGTGTGTGGCCTGTGTGCTATAGGGTATGTGGCCTTGTACTATGTGGTGTGTGTGGCCTGTGTGCTATGGGGTGTGAGTGGCCTGTGTGCTACGGGATGTGTGTGGTCTGTGTGCTATGGGGGTTGTGGCCTTTGTGTTATGGGGGTGTGTGTGTCCTGTGTGCTATAGGTGTGTGTGTCCTTTGTGCTATGGGGTGTGTGGCCTGTGTGCTATGGGGTATGTGGTCTGTGTGCTATGGGGTATGTGTGGCCTGTGTGCTATGGGGTGTGTGTGGCCTGCGTGCTATGGGGTGTGTGTGGCCTGTCCCATCAGTGATATGTAGCATGCTGTCCTCTCTTGGATCAGGGGTGGTGACTACCCTGCCTCTTACTAAGTGACCAGCCACACTGCTTCGGCTCGTCTCCCATCCCATTCTGTCTCCTGTCCAATTCGGGCTCAGTGATGAAGTGTGGGATGCAGAGCCGACAAAGCCCCCCGCTGATCCCCTAAGAAGCTATTTCCATTTTCACCCACCAACAGGGAGTGAGAAAGGCTGTTCCTGGCAGGCTGGCATGTGCAAATCAGAAGGAGCGCCTCACCTCAGGCCTCATGGAATGCATGGCCTGGCGGGCAGATGAGCGGACAGGCTTTGGTCCCCACATCTACAGAGAGCCCCAGGGGTCTGTACCCAGATTAGGGACTACATCGCCCTGCAGAAACCTACCTCCATGATTTGCCTACCCACCTCCCCACAACACACACACACATAATCCCGCCTCCACAGCCTGCTGCCAGAAATCAGACTGAGAGGACCTGCTGTGAGTCCTGCCTCCAGGGCAAACTCCTACCCTACAGGCCTTAGGCCCCCACACCCAGGACAGACAGATTTAGAGAAGGCCTTGCAGAGAGCTAAAATAGCCAAAATGGACTGCCTGGTGGTCGGAGCCAGCATCTGTCATGGGACACGTGTTCATGGGACACATGTTCAGAGTAGGGCTGGCACCAGTATGTCCATGTCTAGATTGATGAGGGTCTGCAGGGCTGGGGGGTTCAGGCCATGGAGGTTTAGGACCTGCTGGCTCTGGACCCGAGGGCAAGTCTATCCATATACACACATCCTTGCACTGTGGCCTGACCTAAAGATTTACAGTCGGACCCCCTGTCACAGCAATAATTCTCTCACCCAAGTTTTCTATCTCCATCTTATTTTACAGTGGATCACGGACTATGGCCGACCTGCCCCTCAGGGAAGAGCAGATACGAAGTGTTTCAAGGCTTGGCCATGGCCTCTTGGATGCTGGTCCTGAAAGGTGGGATTGTGTCATCCTGCACTCACAGCTCACAGCCTGGGGCACAATCCTGCCAGCTGTGCTTGGTTGCATCAAGCGATAAATTGAACCGCAAGACACTTGTGCAGGGCCTGCCTTTTCTGCTTATCACCAGCAGCCAGCCCACCTCTCCTTACTGCTGGCCTGGAGCTCCTGGGGCGTGGTGACGGGCCCAGGGTTACACAGCTGCTCAGAGGCAGGATCAGGTCTGTTGCCCAGAGCTCCTATGGCAAAGCATGCATGCTCAACCCCAGATATCTCTGGCTCTCTTTAATCTACGAACAGGAGACAGGAGTGAATGCTGAATTCAGCTGCTAACTTGGTGGGATCAGAACTTCCTCAGCTCCTCAAGCACAGGCATGCACACAGGAGCTCAGAATCTGGAGTCTCCCTCCCTGTCATTGTATATCCCCACTAACAATGCCAGGAATGCTCTTGTGGTTCTGTAAATGCTTGTTGGATGAGTGAATGATGACCAGTGGCCATGACCCTTCTGAAGATGCCTGATGTTTTCACTGTAATCTTGATTCTGAAGCCCCATTTAATCATTTACATTGGGCGGGGGGACATAAGGGAGAATGCAGGAAAAGAATTAGCCCCATGATAGGTACCTGAATGTGTATCATCTCAGCCCACCTCAAAAGTGAGCACCCCTTAGCTAACAGGCATCAACTCCTAAAGGAGAGACCCCACCATCCATTCTTAAGGCCCCTCAACCAGGCTTTCTATTTAGGACCCTGTTGATTAACTAGAATGGGCATATAGCTAGGCATCAGTTTCTGCTTCTACATTTATCCCCAGATGATCAGAAAAAGAAAACAACATCAGGACTCCTAAAGACCAAAAGCTCAGAATCCTAAGCTTGCTGCTGTCTCCCTTTGTGAGCTGAAGAAGCAAGAGAATATTAAAAGGAGTGCATGCAGGAAGCTAAAAATATCTTCAAAGCTTATGTAAATTCAAGTGCACATCAAGACACTGGCCTTTGGGTTCCAGCTGTTCTCAGGACTGACTTAGATGCCCTTGGCGCCCAGAGCCAGACAGTCTGAGAACCCACCGATCATTTATAACCTTGAAAATATCTCTCTAATTGTAGTCCATGTTCTTTCCATGGATCACCCTGGGAGCTGAGCTCCTATATGATAATGAGGTCACTAAAGAGCTCCAGACACACCCGATTTCTTGGGAGAACAGTGCCAGGCCAGAGGCATCCATCCTGGGAAGAAAGAGCACCATTTAGAGAGAGGCATATTCCTAACCATTACATTTGGGGGCAAAGAGGGGAGAATGAAGGAGAAAAATTAGATTGTTCACAGAGAGGGAATAAAAAGACCAGTCAACCAACACCCAATTTTCTCTCTCAACAGAAACAGTGCATATAATTCCCGTGTCATGCCTCTAGCCAACACTGTACAGAAAAAATTTCTAGTTGAGAATTCACCTTCTCTGATGCAATCTTGAACTTGGTCCTTTAAAATAATGCCAAGTTTGGAACACAGTTGGCTTCATGAGTCAGTGTGGTGGCTTGGGCACATTTAATGGGTCTAGTTCCCTCACAGCTGACACTTTCCCTTCCTGATTCACATAGGAAAATGAGAAGGGTGCCACTTCCCCCATAAGGCCACAGCTGAGTGAAGTGACTCAGAACAGGAAAGGCAGGGCATTCACTGAGCACATTTTAACCCCAGGTCACCTATAGCCAGCTGGGCACAGGCTGGACTACTCCATGTAGCAGCCGGTTCTTACAGAACAAAAGGCAGCTCTTGGGTTCTCTGCATGCTGTAGCCAGACCAGGGTACAAGGAGCTTTGAAAGCATGGGTGGCACAATCTTCCTGACATCAGAGCACGAACATGAACCAGGTGGCCAATTACACTCAGAAAGAACAGCTCAACATCAATTGTGCTCGATTCGAACAGTCATATTCAGCAGGGGCTATTCACCATCCAGATGGATCCGATTTGAATATTTCCACTGAACACAGGGCAAATTCAATGCGTGTCTTGCAGAGTCTGCCTGCTAGCTCATCCCAACATGCCTGTGAGAACCAGCCCTGGCCCACATGAGGGATGCTTAGCAGGAAGAGAGAGAAAAAGGAAGGCAGAAACTCAATATCTTCCAAGTCAGCATCCATTGTCTCATTACATGGTTTAGGACTTCAAGTATACAATGAGAGTCTGATCACAATACACAGAAAGACATTTCCACGGAGCAATTGTGGTCAGCCTGCCAGAGGTTTTATAGTTTGGGGGGGTGGGGTAGAGGGATACACCCAGCAGTGATTTGGGTTCACTCCTGGTTCTGCACACATTAAATCCCTCCTTAAAAGCTCAGGGGACCATATAGGATGTGGAGGTGTTGGCCATATGCAAGATGTCTTCTCTATTGTACCTTGTAAGGTGGACTAGCTTCACCCGGATGACAGGTCAGGTCAGGTCAGCTGGCTCATTGCTCATAGCTCTCTTCTTTGTCTCCTCTCCATCTGGGAATTAATGTGTGTGCTCCCCTACATGAACTCCTTCCCACATGCACAAGTCTCTGTACATACATCATCTCACTGAGAAATGTGCAGATGATGGATCAGGAGGGGTGTTCTGAGTCAAAGTTCCTCCTTCACTCAGATGTAGCAAGCTGGTTGATAACTGGTTAAATTCAACCATCAATGTAAATGGAGTGTCTCTTCCACCCCAACACACACAAAAAAATACAGAGAATGATTGTAAAACACAACTATGAATGATCTCATTGTGAGCCCTTTGCTCTCCAGGTTGCCCCAATCCCACAAGTCTCACTGTCACCTGTTTGGCTTCAAGCATTTACTGCATCTCACTGGACAGTGAGTTTGTTAAATCCAGCCATAGTTTAAATGACTCACAAACATATATGCCAGAGCAACAGTTGGCTCCAATGGGTAACATATTGGGATTATAACCAGGAAGAAAATTCACAGCAACAGAGAGAGATCATCTGATTCTGCCCCTCCTCCCTGCAGCTCAAAATACATGGGTGGGAGAGCAGCGATCCTAGCATCCGTTCTAACTCTGACTTCTCTGCTGCTCCTCTCAGACACAGTAAATTGTCTGGATGTTTGATTCAGAACTGCAGTGGTCTGCTCAGACTGCAGAACCGGGGGCAATATAAGCAACCAGGGGACTTCAACAACAGATATCTCTTGCTCTTATTTTTGAAGACTGAAAATACAAAGCTAATTTTCAGGGCTGGTTTCCTAATGAGGCCTCTCTTGTTGGCACATAAATTACCACCTTATTGCTATGATGTTTCATGAATTCCTGACTGTGTGTGTGATTGTATGTAAAAGGGGCTAGGGTGAGAGAATATGCACTCTGGTGTCTCTTCTGATGACATCTGTCCTACTGGATTAGAGATGGCACTTAAAGCCTATTCACCTTAATTACTCCTAAAATGCCCTACGTCCAAAAAACATAGGAGTTAAAGCATTAATAAATGAATTTGGATGGCACATGGTTAAGTCCATAAACCATCCCAATGAGCAGGCCAGACACATAGTACAGGGGTTCAGACATAGGTCTTACATATGGCCAACCCCCATTTGATTCCAAGCACCACACATTCTCCAACCATCACTAGATATTGTGATATCCAGTGATATCACAGCCTGTAATATCCAGCTTATAGGCCCTACACATTGATGAGGTAGCCCTTATGGTCCCCTGAATCACAGCACTGCCTCCTTGGATCCTCTGTGAACTCCTGGTCCAGCTGACCGAGTTATAACCAGGGGTGGCCCCACGACCTAGGAGCACACTTGGGAGGAACAGCAAAAGCACAAACTAGAAAGTCCTTGTAAGATGGTAACATGTGGTAGTGCCAACATCCAGGAAGTTGTTCTCCATGGACAGACCTCCTCCACCGGCATAAGGACCCAGGAGCCAGAGGGAAGATTCATGCTTGTCAGAATGCCTGACCCACAGGGATGGTTGACTGACAAAGTCTGACTGGAAGCTTCTTTTATTTGTTTCTATAGCAAGCAATTCACAGCTTTCCCCATTTTGCAATAAGCTATAGGAACAGCTTGATGAGAACAGCCCAAGATAACACTTGGAACTGTCAACCCTGCTTGCTGACTTGGGATGGGCTGTTGTCTCATAAGCTGTTTCTTCTCAGCCTCCACAGACACACAATCTGAGAGTGTGGGTCCTCTCCTTTCCTGGGCCTTTATTCTCATCACTACTCTGAGGACGCCTGTTCCCACAGATCTAAACTTCTCTGTCTCTCTCACACACTCAACTGATCTTTCTGTACTAGAGGCAAAGACAAAATTTGCCAGAAAAAGTTCCACACCATCTCTTCATAGAAATATCCTCAAGAAAATAGGATTTAGTACTCACTATGAGCTTAGTTTTAAGATCAGAGACCAGAACAAAGAATGATATGTGATCTTTCTATAGGGAGGTTTTTGAAGACACGCATCATATGACTCCTTGAGTTTCTCCTTGACTTAAATGCTCAGAAGCAGATTGTTCCTGCTGATAAATGGGATAATGAGAAACGCATCATGTTTGGCTCTATTCTTTGGCTGCCTGTAAACTCACAGTTATGTTCTGTGCTCGATGGTAATTATTATCCTGAACTAAAGATGTCTTATAAATTACCTTCTTTGTTCATTACTGGATTCTCTTATTCATCCTTAGTGTGTATTTATCTTCTATATGAGCCTTCTCTTTCCTGGGGAAATGAGTGAGGTGCCTTTATAAATAGCACAATCGTGGATGAGTCAGAGACAGACTCCAGGGGTCAAAAGCTTTACCCCAAACCAATTATCACGACCCCCATCCTGGGCTGATCTCACCCTTGTTCTCCAGAAAGAGATGTCAGCTTTTTTGATATTATGAAAGGCTCTCAAATTTAAAACTGAGCAAAGGCTTGTTAACAGTTGTCAGACTTTCTTGTAGCACAATAAAAACAAATCCGAAGTCCCCAAACCAGCATAATTTAAAATATCAGAACACCCATGTTTCAGCTCCTGAAACATGTTTCAGTTCCTCAGTTCCTCCACACTCAACTGGTTCCCAAATGCTGCAGAAGCCACCTCTGAACTTGACCCACCTCTGAATCCCCACTGACTTTGTCCATGCTCAGGACATGTGGGGCTGAATCTGTTACTAGCCTCTGAGCATCTGTTGCACCACCACGTCCTTCCCTTCACTTTCACAGTGCCATTACTCATCTTCCTAGTCACTGTTTCAGAACCTTCCAGACTCTCACTGTCTGTAAAATAATTGCCTAGTGCATAAAGGAGTAAAGCAAATAACTGACAACTGCATAAAGTCATTGCCTGCAACATAACTCCAACTTTTTTCAGCCTAATCTCTCATTCATTTCTTACTAGGACCCTCATACATTGGATGTTCTCCTTCTGCTTAAAAAAGTGAGGCTGCCATCCCTCCTACAGGTGTGTGTGTGTGTGTGTGTGTGTGTGTGTGTGTGTGATCTTTGCATCTCCACAAAACTAACCAGCCCCAGGGAAAGGCCGGAACTTTCACCAACGGGACCTGAGGCACACAGCCTTGGATCCACCCCAGACCACTTCTGCCCTGTCCTTCCGGGAACAACTCCCATCCCTACTACAGGTGTGTGTGTGTGTGTGTGTGTGTGTGTGTGTGTGTGATCCTTGCATTTCCGTGGAACTAACCAGCCCCAGGGAACAGGCCAGAACCAGCCACCCACATCCCAAAACTCAAAACCGTGTGGATGTGCTAGTAGATAGTAGATCTACTTACTATCTATCTTGCATGAGGTACCAGTGAGCATTTGTCCCTACACTCCTTGCCACCCACCCAAACTCTGCAAACAGCCCAGACACCTACTAACTGTCCTATCTAGCCACCCAAGAACTCACATTTGCAGCCTACAATAGTCATAATGGTAAAGCAATGCAAAATTCCATCAAGCTCAGTGAGTGAAGTCACTAGCCCAGATGAGCCAAGCAATAACGATGAGTTGTATAACTCTAATAAGGAATTTTGGAAAGAATTGTTAAGGATGCATAAGGAACTCAAAGAAGCAATGGAATGCAAAATCAATAAAATACAAGAGGACATGAGAGAAGAAATTAGGAAAATGAAGACCAAAATACAAATGGAAATGTCAGATATTAAAAAATGTGGTAAATGGAATGAAAAAAAAACTGGAAGGCCTCCATAGCAGAGTAACAACTGCTGAAGAAAGAATTAGTGATCTCCAAGATGAGTTCCAAAGATTCTCTACACAATAGCAGAAGATGGAAAAAAGACACATAATTAATGAACAGACAAGAGATAATTGGGATGAAGCCAGAAGGAATAATATATGGATCATTGGGGTCCCAGAAGGGCAAGAAGAAAACCCTGATGAAGAAGAAACTGTCAAAGCCATCATTGCTGAGAAGTTCCTGGAACTAAAGAATGCTTGCCTCCAGATTCAGGAGGCCCAGAGGATACCAGCTAAAAGAAACCCCAATAAGAATACTCCAAGACACATCTTAATTAGAATGACAAAAACTATAGAGATAGAATACTGAAAGCAGCAAGATCAAAGAAGGAAATCACATACAAAGGAACATCCCTAAGATTTACAGCAGGCTTCTCCTATGAAACACTCCAAGCCCAAAAACAATGGTGGGATATTGTGAAAAGGCTCAATGAACTGCGGACCTCACTAAGAATTCTTTACCCGACCAGACTCACATTCAGATATGAAGGAAAGATACACAACTTCATGGATAAGCAACAACTCAGGAAGTTCATGGACTCAAAACCAACTTTAAAAGAAGGACTGAAGGGTCTACTGTAAAATAAGACAAAACCCAAAAAGCACAACAACTGTAAACAGAAAGATGGCACAAAATCTGATGACAATAATCTCAACATCTAAATGCACCAATTAAGAGACAGAGTGACAAAATGGATTAAAAAATTGAACCCAACATTCTGCTGTCTAGAAAAACACATCTAAATAATCAGAGCAAACACAGACTCAAAGTCAAAGGTTGGAAAATAATTCTCCACACAAACAACTCCTCCAAAAAGGTCGGTGTGGCCATACTGTATCAGATAATATAGACTTCAGGCTGAAAAAGTTTAGAAGGGACAATAAAGGCCATTTCTTATTAATTACAATGGAATACTACGCAGCTATTAGGAAAAGTGAAATTATGAAATTTGCCTATAAATGCATGGACACGGAGAGGATCACGATCACGATCTTCCCGTTAATCATCTATTTGCTAGAGCGGGCACCAGTAATAGCTCCATATGTCCTGTCTCATGCCAGTAGAGCAAAGGGCATCAGCTTGCTACAGGAACATAAAGAGCCTCAAACCATTATATTAGGTCATGGGAATGACCTAAAATAATTGTTACTGGCATTTGGCATGTCAAATACAACACGAGCAGCTTGCTAGGCTTGCCTGCAAGGGAGGCATATTCTTTAAACACTTCCAAATAAAGCATTTATTGATGAACCGCGAGGCGCCATAGCGGCCGCGCAAAGCCTGGCTGTGATGGGCTGATCGGCTGGGTGGAGTTCTGAAGAGAGGGGAAGTCGGATGTGGAAAATGGCGGCGCCCATGGAGTGTGTGGGGGGTTGTCTGGCTTGTTGTGAGGTTCTGCTGGGGTGGTGGGCCAAGGCTAGAACCCACCATGCCTCCCGACTTCCTCATGAACGGCTGGGCACAGGGAGAGCAAGGAACCGCTCTGCCCCATGTCTAAGAGTCTCTGGACCAGCATACCTGGGCCGTATTGAGGAAGAAATGGCTGCAGGGTGGGTGTCGATGATCCGGGCTGTGATGGGCTGATCGGCTGGGTGGAGTTCTGAAGAGAGGGAAGTCCGGATGTGAAAAATGGCGGCGCCCATGGAGTGCGTGGGGGGGTCGTCTGGCTTGTTGTGAGGTTCTGCCGGGGTGGTGGGCCAAGGCTAGAACCCACCATGCCTCCCGACTTCCTCATGAACGGCTGGGCACAGGGGAGAGCAAGGAACCGCTCTGCCCCATGAGAGGATCATGTTAAATGAAATTAGCCAGAAGGAAAAAGACAGATATAGAATGACTGAATTTATTTGCATTACATAACTATATATGTACATATTATGATACCAATATCCAAGGTCAGGTGAGACATGGATCAGGAGGTCTTGTTAAAGGTGGAAATTATCACAAATGTGTGGGAGTCAGAGGGTTAGGTAAGATAGAGAATGGAACAGTGTGTTAATAACTGTCGAAAGTGCTAATGCCAACCTAGAACTGAGCATTAAATACAGGCAAAAAGATACACATGACAACCTCTTAATGTATGTATTGTAATCCACAAATTGGAAGGGAAGGAAAAGAGAAAGAGAGAGAGAGAGAAATAAATAAAGAACCTACCATAGAGGCAGGCTAGGGGGACGGAATCGGGGGACGTTGGTGGTGGAAAATGGGCACAGGTTGACAGATGGGTGCTGAAACACTGTATGACCAAAACCCAAATATGAACATCTTATGAACATCTTTGTAATTTATATCTCATGGTGGTATAATAAAATATAAAAAAAGTGAGGCCTTTTCAGATGCTGCTCCTTCTATCAAGAATACTGTCCACACAGCCTACTCCTCAAAGTCTTATTTTTCCACTATTTTCTCCAAATATCTACAAGATTCTGGACAACTACCCACCAATTAAAACTTTATTGATCTTATATGATAACTCCTCAGTCTGCATTGCAAACCACAATGTGCAAAAGGGTGGGGAGAGAGAGAGAAAGAGAATGAGAGAGAAAAAAGAGCTTGTGCTTCATTATCATTCAGGCAGGATGGGCTGGGGAGGAAACTGAAGACATTGGTTTTGGGAAATGTGCACTGTTGGAGGGATGGGTGTTGGAACACTGACTGAAACCCAAGCATGCACCACTTTTTAGTGGTCTATCTAAGGTCATTTAATAAAAAAAAAATAAAAAATTTTAAAAACTGAAAAAAAACCTTTTTAATCTGCCTACCTTCCCTCGGCATCTTTTTTTTTTGTTTGTTTATTAAGGAAGTTTATTTAAAAAATCACCTGGTACTCAGAAGAACCATTTTATTAAAATAAATAAAAAACAAAGAGACTTTCCCAGTTTCATTAGTTACTTTGCTCTCTGGGAATAACTAAACAAATGTGCCTTCCCACTTATAGAGGGAATGTGAAAATTCACCTTTCTTCCTGTCCACAGTTGTTTTTTTTTTAACATTTTATTATACCACCGCGAGATATACAATTACAATGCTGTTCACGCTTGGGGGTTTCGGTCACACAGTGTTCCAGCACCCCCCCTCCACCAGTGCCCCTCAGCCACCACCCATGTCCCCAATTCCCTCCCCCTCCCACATCCTGCCTAAATGGCAGGTTCTTTATCTCCTCTCCTCTCCCTCTCTCTCTCCTAAGCATGTTTTCCACACTGCATGCAAGTACAATGCGACATATACAATGAATAAGTGCAATATACCACATCGACAAATGGAAAGATAAAAAATCACATGACCAGATCAATAGATGCAGAGTCAACATCATTTATGATATGAAACTGTCAACAAATTTGGGGTAGAAGGAGCTACCTCAACAGAATATGAGCCATCTAATGACAGCTACTGTTAGCATCAGACTAAAAGGTAAAAAAAGGGGGTTTTTCTTCTAAAGTCAAGACAGAACCATGGCTGCTAACCCTTTTATTCAAGAGAGTACTGAAAGTTTAGCCAGGGCAATGAAGAAATAAAAATAAAATAAATTCAAATTTAAAAAGTAATTAAATCAATTATTAATTAGTGGCATATAAGACAAATAGAAAATACTATAGGCATCATTTAAAAATCTATTAGAAACAACTGCTACAAAAAATTTCTATGAGGCTTCCAGGAACGGCTGCAATATCCGCCACAGGTGTGTGTG
Organism: Cryptotis parvus; assembly: GCA_021461705.1. NCBI lineage: Eukaryota > Metazoa > Chordata > Mammalia > Eulipotyphla > Soricidae > Cryptotis > Cryptotis parvus. The sequence continues at coordinate 840,154 of JAJIBD010021497.1, forward strand.
TGACCCCTGCGTCTCCGCGGACCCAAGTTGACCCAGGGAAGAGGCGGAAACTCCATCAACGGGAACCAAGGAAAACTGCCTTGGTTTCGCCACGGACCCCCTTGGGTCCTGTGCTTCGGGAACATCCCAAAAACTCAAAACCGCGCGGACGCTCTTACTACCTATCTTGCATGAGGTACCAGTGAACCTTGGTTCCTACATCCTTGCTACCCACCCAAACTCTGCAAACAGACCAGACACCTAGAACTGTACTAACTAGTCACCCAAGACCCCATATTTGCAACCTACAATGGTCATAATGGTAAAGCAAAGCAAAATTCCATCAAGCTCTGTGAGTGAAGTCACTAGTCCAGATGAGCCAAGCAATACCAATGAGTCGTATAACCTCTCTGATAAGGAATTTTGGAAAGAAATGTTAAGGATTCATAAGAAACTCAAAGAAGCAATGGAATGCAAAATCAATAAAATACAAGAGGACATGATAGAAGAAGTGAGGAAAATGCAAATGGAAATGACAGATATTAAAAATGAGGTAAATGAAATGAAAACCACAGTGGAAAGTCATCATAGCAGAATAATAGCTACTGAAAAAAGAATTAGTGATCTCCAAGATGAGTTCCAAAGATTCTCTACACAACACCAGAAGATAGAAAAAAAGACTCACAATTACCGAACAGACAAGAGATAATCGGGATGAAGCCAGAAGAAACAACATACGAATCATTGGGGTCCCTGAAGGGCAAGAAGAAAACCCTGATGAAGAAGAAACTGTCAAAGCCATCATTGCTGAGAAGTTCCCCCAAACTGAAGAGCATGCCTCAAGATCCAGGAGGCCCGTAGGATACCAGCTAAAAGAAACCCCAACAAGAATACTCCAAGACACATCTTAATTAAAATGACAAAAACTATAGATAGAGATAGAATACTGAAAGCAGCAAGATCAAAGAAGGAAATCACATACAAAGGAACATCTCTAAGATTTACAGCAGACTTCTCTGATGAAACACTCTGAGCCCGAAAACAATGGTGGGATATTGTGAAAAGGCTCAATGAACTGCAGGCCTCACCAAGAATTCTTTACCCGGCCAGACTCACATTCAGATATGAAGGAAAGATACACAACTTCATGGATAAGCAACAACTCAGGAAGTTCATGGACTCAAAACCAACTTTAAAAGAAGGACTGAAGGGTCTACTGTAATACGACCAAACCCATAAGCACAACAAGCACAAACAGAAAGACGACACAAAATTTGATGACAATAATCTCTCAATGTCAATGGTCTAAATGCACCAATTAAGACACACAGAGTAACTAAATGGATTAAAAAATTGAACCCAACATTCTGCTGTCTACAAGAAACACATCTGAATAATGAGAACAAACACAGACTCAAAGTCAAAAGTTGGAAGACCATTCTCCATGCAAACAACTCCTCCAAAAAAGGCTGGTGTGGCCATATTAGTATCAGATAATATAGATTTCAGGCTGAAAAAAGGTTAAAAAGGGGACAACAAAGGCCATTTCTTATTACTTAATGGTTATGTACACCAGGAAGAAATTACACTACTAAACATATATGCACCCAACGAGGGGCCAGAAAAATACATAAAACAACTGCTAAGAGACCTCAAAGAAGACATTAACAGTAGCACAATAATAGTTGGAGATTTCAACACTGTTCTATCAACAATGGATAGATCAATAAGACTGAAACTTACCAAGGAAATATTGGCCCTGAAGGAAGAAATGGAAGGAAGAGAGCTAGTGGATATATACAGGGCTTTTCATGCCAAAAAGCTGAATACACATTTTCTCTAGTGCACATGGAACATTCTCCAAGATAGACCACATGCTGAGCCACAAAGAATACCTCAATAAAATAAAAAAAAGATAGAAATTGTGTCAGCTATCTTTTCAGACCATGATGCACTGAAATGGAAGTTAACCGTACACAGAAACGGGAGTCAAAGCAAACAACTGGAAACTGAACAGCTCACTCCTGAACAACAAATGGGTCATAGAAGAAATCAAACAGGAAATCCAAAGATTTCTGGAAACAAATGAAAATGAAGACACCAACTATAAGAACTTGTGGGACACGGCAAAAGCCGTGTTAAGAGGGAAGTTTATAGCTCTGCAAGCATTCATCAGGAAACAAGAAAGGGCCCACATAAATAACCTGACTACACAGCTGAAGACATTAGAAAAAGACCAACAAAAAGGAGCCCAACCCAGGCAGAAAAAAGGAAATAATAAAAATTAGAGAGGAAATCAGTGAGTTGGAAACCAAAAAAAAACAATCCAAAAGATTAATGAAACCAAGAGCTGGTTTTTCTGAAAAAATAAACAAGATTGACAAACCATTGGCAAGACTTGTAAGGACAGGGGAAGAGAGAACCCAAATGAACAGAATCAGAAATAAAAATGGTGACATCACAACAGAAACCACAGAAATCCAAAAAGATCATCAGAGATTACTTTGAGAGCCTGTATTCCGTGAAACATGAGAATCTAGAAGAAATGGATCAATTCCTGAAGTCCTATAACCTCCCAAGGCTGAAACAAGACGACCTCAAATATCTGAATAAGCCTATCACCATTGAGGAAATAGAAACAGTAAGTAAAAAGTCTTCCCAAACACAAAAGCCCAGGGCCAGACTGATTCACTAGTGAACTCTACCAAACCTTTAAGGAGGACCTAATGCCAGTCCTTTTCAAGCTCTTCCAGGAAATAGAAGAAACAGAAACATTCCCAAACAGCTTCTACGAGGCACATATCACCCTGATACCCAAAGCAGGGAGAGACAACACAAAGAAAGAAAACTACAGACCAATATCCCTAAGATCTTCAACAAAATACTAGCAAACAGAATCCAAAGACTTATCAAGATTATACATCATGACCAAGTAAGATTCATCCCGGAATGCAAGGATGGTTCAACATTCGCAAGTCAATCAACATAATACATCATATCAATAAGAGAAAAAATAAAAACCATATGATCCTATCAATAGACGCAGAAAGCATTTGACAAGATCCAGCACCGGTTCATGATTAAAACCCTCCAGAAAATGGGAATTGAAGGGACTTTCCTCAAGATAGTTACAGCCATCTACCAAAAGCCCACAGCAAGCATCATTCTAAATGGGGAAAAGTTGAAAGCCTTCCCCCTGAGATCAGGGACAAACAAGGTTGCCCACTCTCACCTCTTTTATTCAATATAGTACTGGAAGTACTTGCCATAGCAATCAGAGAAGAAAAGGACATCAAGGGCATCCAAATAGGCAAGGAAGAAGTCAAGCCATCATTATTTGCAGATGACAAGATATTATACCTAGAGAACCCTAAACTCTCTACCAAAAAAACTCCTAGAAACAATAGACACATATAATAGAGTGGCAGGATACAAAATCAACACCCAAAAAGTTGGTGGCTTTCCTATATACAAATAATGAAAGAGAAGAAAGGGATATTAAGGAAACAATTCCATTCACAACTGTGCCACAGAAAATCAAATACCTAGGAATCAACTTACCCAAGTGTGTAAAGGACCTTTTACAAAGAAAACTACAAGACACTGCTCCAAGAGATAAAAGAGGACACAAGGAAATGGAAACATATTCCCTGCTCATAGATGGGAAGAATCAACATTGTCAAAATGGTAATACTCCCTAGAGCTCTGTACAGATTCATTGCAGTCCCTATAAGGATACCCATGACATTCTTCAAAGAAATTGACCAAACACTCCT